>APFE030525910.1:0-18477 GCA_000404065.3 Pinus taeda
GATTTGATCTAAGTACTCTTCAATAAGGACCATGAGATCCTTCTTCTTATTAGATTTTTGCTTCTTCTTTTTCTTTCAGCCAACTTCGTCCTCTGCCTTCCTCTTCTCCATGAAAGTTTTTTCTATTTCTTCTTTTTCTGTCTCCTTGGTATGTTCATCTCCCTCAAGAGCATCCTAGTGACCCTTATCATGCTGCTTTTCTTCCTCTAACTCATGTGCATCCTGCTCCTTATATTTTCCACTAGCTTCACCATGCTGTGAAGTGTCCACCTCTTCTCCTTTTGTCTCATTGTCTCCTGTTACCTTTAGTCGAGTCATCCATTTTTTAGTCTATTCTTGTATCTACATCACAAGATCGTATATGGTCACCATATAGTGAAAGGAATGAAATTTCTTCTTTGTATCCTACGCACATGTATGTACATATTGTGAAAATATTCTTTGAACTTTGCCACAAAGATATACTCCTCATATAAGCTCAAAAATATTTGGGGATGTTGGTTTACTCGCATGTGTAAATCCATGTGGTATAGTATACAAAATATTATGTTTTCGTGTGCGCGTAATGCATTGGTGGTAAACCACAATGAAGCATAATTTGTTGCTTCACAAGTATTTGTAGGCATCTCAGGGAATAATGAATTCTCTCGTTCTCTCCATGCCAACATAAGAATAATCAAAATCAACCAAGCATAGTGGAAAGTTGTACCTTTCTCGTAGACCTTCCGATAGTCATCCAAGAACTCCTTGCATAGGTATCGAGGCTAGTTATACTAAACCCCGTTGGCACACTGCATGGTTAATGACACCACTGACATAGGAACTTCGTTCGCGTGAAATTTCCTCATAATATTCCTAGCCAATATCTGCATCGTGAAGCAAATTGGTTGGTCACTGATCAAATTTATGTTGTATCCCCTCTTTCCTTTTACCAAACCGAACTTTTTGTTCATAATTTTTGCTATAGCATGGTCCTGATCCTTTCCAACGAACTCCTCCATGGAGTTCCATCCTTGGTATGGCAATCTTGTGATCCTCTAGATCAGCATAGGGTCTATGGGGATCTTATTCCCCAACCATAGACTTCCATCATGCACCAGCATGAGAAATTACCTTAAACACGGTGTGCTCCTTAAACTTCTACTGAAGTGTGGCACGTTCAACATATTCCATAGTCTTGATTGTGCTAAGTTCCTCACCCATTGTTGTGGCTCTAACCTTATCACTTTGTTGTCTAAGTAATGCACCTGTTTCAAATATCGGTCTTGTACGAATTGAGGGTACTTCTTCCTGTCATTAAAATCATAATCTGCAAACTTGAGCTTCAAAATTTTTCCTAAAACTTGTCCCTTAAAGGTTGCTACTTCCCGCAACAAGGGTGTAAATGTGCCATACTTTGAATCTTTTGATTCTTTTACAGGTTTGGCATTTGGCTTCCTTGGTGGGATGTATGGTGGTAGGGGTGATAAAAATATTGTGTCGCCTTCCTCTGCATGTATCTCCTCCACTTATTCATCATTGTATTTGGCTGGCTTGGGCTTTTGCTGAGGTTTAGTAGGCTTCCTATATTGTTTCTTCTTGCTTCTCACTTCCTTAGCTTGATTCTTCCTCGGTGATCTCCTCTATTTCTACACTGACGATGTTGTAGCTGATGCTTGTATGGGTCTTGCTATTGCAAGTATCTAAGCTAATGTTGTGGGCGTGCCAGCAGATTCTTCCATGACTCCTTCTATGCCTCTTTCGTCGAATATACGTACAAATTCTTGAGGTGACAAAACATTCAAGTGGAAATTCTCTGCAATTTCTTCGCACTATTAATACTCAAGCTCTTGATTCAACAAAATTCTCAATCTAGGCATCAGGCAACTTATTTATAATAATTATGACATCTAAACCGCATTATTAGACTTTATTTTGTCCATATTTCATTCAGATTTACTCATTAATTGCATATCCGTCCTTAGATTTTGCCAATTTGTCCTTATAAATCCAAGTTTCCACGTATTTTTCCCTTTTAGGGGTCATATTTCTATTTTCCAATGAATTCCGATGCATCCCACATTTTCACGCACATCTTGTCTTTCGTCGCACCTCCTAAAAACTTGGACATACTCCATACTGTAGCAGAGTAACTTCCTACGTTGAAGCTCTTTGTAGTGTAGTTTATAGTCCAGTGCCCACTTTCAACTGCATGTGGCACTAAGAGTTTTCTCCTTTCTTCCTCATAGTGAAGCTGTGCGGGTAGGGTTTCTTGACATTATGATACAAGTGTTGTCCTTGATGAGCAACTCACTCACAGGTCAATTCAGGTTTCGTAAAAGGAAACTCATAGCACAATAGGTATATTCAGAGGTAACAAGGTAGTGGTATAAAAGAACAAGAAGATGGAACTAAGGTCTATTGATCTGAATAAAGAACGTAAAGGGAAAGGTTGATGTAAAGTTAAGAAGTATACGTAGGTCCACTTAGTCAAAACAGTGTATACACGCTGGTCCATAGAACAAAAAGAGCATATACGTATGCATGCATGTTGGAAAACCAATATTTCAGTTTGAGATATTTGGTCCAAGGTATTGGTCCTAAGTGGTTTTGGTCCAAGGTATTCACAAAGGGCCTAAAGCTATATAAGGAGGAGAAGATCATAAGGCCAAGTGTGCAAGTGAATGGGTTTCTAAGGAATACTTCTATCTAAAATATATTTTATATTGCACGGGCTATGTTTGTGTTTAGATATGAAATACTTAGAGCACCTTGAATTCAATATTGGATGAGGTTCATGAGACATAAAATGACTTATTATTGAATGATTTGATATTGGTTGGGCTAGATAGGATAATGTACACATATCTTACTCTTTAAATGTCATGATCTCAGTTTGTCTGATGTCGAGAAGTGCAGTGAAGTTGTAAGTATTTGCAGATCTGTACACTACTTCGCTATAGTGAAGGTGTGTATACATGCTAGTTCAGCTCTTCCAAGTAGCATATGAAAAATAAAAGCTTGATATTCAAGGAGGACTGGTCTATCAGATCAGTGCTGTTGTTTAACTATTGTCTGTCAATGAAGTCTTCTTAGACCTGAATGTAAAACTGAATGAATAAGGAGTTTGGTATCTGATTGACTGATTATATAAGTGAGAAGGGTGATCTCTGTTGCCGCCTATGTAAATCTTTGTAAATAGACATTAGACGGTCAATATATTGCTAGTTTCTAGGTTCAGTACAGTGTTCAGGTGACAGTGATATGGTTGTTCAGATTAGCTTATTCTTGGTTGATGCAGTTTGAGTTTCAAAGTTTCTGATGGGTCCAGTATGAAAATTTGATGGAACGAGGCCTTCATGTGTATTGTCATGTACCAGGAGCATCCAGCCTAAAAATTTATGAAACGTGGTCCCTGGTGGAAGAGAGTAGGTCATAGCCTTCTATAGGCTAGCGCCTATGTACTAGTAATGACATTGGCTAGTAAAAGAGCTAGGGGGTTACAGCTCTCTTCCAGTAGAAACTGGAAAATGAGAAGAAGGTTGTAGCCTTCTATAGGTGGATGCTTGTGTATTGGTATGAGTCTGCACCAGTATAAGATTGTAAATAGATTTTCTTATTATGAAAAGAAGACAGAGATGACAACAGCAGGTGGTTTTCACCCACATTGGGTTTCCACCTTAAATCTTGGAGTGAATGTGTGTTTCTTATGTGTGATGGTTTATTCTATTTACTACTCTATTTAATAAGTTACTGATGCACTGGTTAAAGATCAACACATGATAAATTGTTTAAATCACAAGTTTTCTAGGTGTATGCTAGTTTCTCTAATCATAGTTGAATGTACACGCTAGTTCACTTTACACAAGTAGCGTATATAAATCCATTTGAGAAAAGAAAAATTATTGATTAGATAATACTGATTCACCCCCCTCTCAGTATTATTTCCAACAATTGGTATCGGAGCACATCCTTCAGAAGAAGCATGATCACTGGAAGGTGGACCTTTCAATATGAATAATCACAAAGGCATGGGATCCATCACACCACCAATCTTCAATGAGAGCAACTTAGTATATTGGAAATAAGAACCAGAGCCTATCTACAATCGCTTAGAGCAGATGTTTGGTGAATTGTGCAAGGAGGATATCAATTCCTAGTAGCAATTCCTACAGATTCTACAAGTAAAAGTTATATGAAACCAATTCCAAAGAAGTTAACATATTATTGGGAAGTCTGTCAGAATTAGAATTTGTCAGTCATGCAGCTCAAGACAACCAAAGAGATATGGAAGCTTCAAACTCTCAGAATTTAGTATGAAACTCTTAAGATGCATAGAGATGAGAGTATTTCTAGTTACTTTATATGCATAGATGAGATTGTTTATTGTATGAAGAATCTAGGTGAAGAGATAAAGGAATTTAGTTTAGTTGTGAAAATTTTGAGATCCTTGTCTTCTAAATTTGAGTCAAAAGTGTCTACCATAGAAGAAAAATACAATCTTCAGACTCTCATTGTGACTCAACTTCATGGAATCCTAACTTCCTTTGAAATGATAAATGGAGGTCCATCAGATATGAGTGAAGCCACATTTAAAGCATTGACAAAGGGAAAAGAAAAGGAAGAGCACCATGAATTAGGACACATTTTAGAAGAAGAAGATGAGGTCAATTTTGTCAAGAAGCTTCAACGGGGTTCCAGAAGATTCAGAGGTAAGCTACCTTTCAAATTCTTTGCTTGTGGTAGAGTTGGTCACTATGCTACCAAATGTCCTCATAAAGATAAATATGAAAAAGGGAAGAAATATGCAAAAGGAAATAGAAAATAGGTTGTGAATACGAGGAGTTACTATAGACATGAAGATAGTGATGGTTTATCTAATAGAAATGAAGATGAAATTGAACAAGATTATAGACTTCTCATGGCCTATGACAATGATGATTTTTTGGATGCATTAGAAGAGGAATATTTTCTTGAAGAAATCACTAAACTCAAAATTTGTCTAGAAGAAAAGAATATGATCATAGATACTTTGGTACACCAACTTGCTAAAAGGGAAAAACACAATGAAAATCTAGAATGTGAAATTATGGGTCTAAGAAAAGATCTTGAGAAGACAAAATATCTCAATCTTAGATTTGCTAAAGGATCATAAACTTTAAATGAAATTATCAAATTTCAGTGTTCTCCTCTGATAAAGACAGGTCTTGGATATAATGATGAATCATCTCAATCACAGAATCCATCAACATCCACTAGAAGATATCTTCATGTAGCAAAGACGAGTGAACAGTATGTTAATCATCAGCAAAGGCCTAAAATTACTCATCAGGTAAATCATACTCAACTTACTCCAAGGATGAATATCAATAGAATCCAAATCCAGTAGGTAAACAATTTCAAAAGATTCTATGATCGTAGAAACGTCTTTAATGGGCAATGTTTTTCATGTCATAACATTGGACACAAGGATGCTCAATGTGTCTCTTACAAAACCATCATGACTAGAAAAGCACAAAATCAAAGAATTACAATATGAATCAAGAAAAGTTCCTATAATAATTTTTCTTTTCTTGAAAATGAAAAAGAATGCTTGATCTGTAACAACTTTGGTCATGAATAATCTGAATACAGGAGAAAATTTTAGCCAACATTTCAAAAGGAGCAAATGCCATTAAATCTGAAGATATGGAGAAGGAAGGACTCTCAATCAAAGAGACGTGGTATAGATTTGTATGTAGAAGGATAAGAAAATCGATCATGCATAGACAGTGGATGCTCCAAATACATGACATGTTATAAAGAGAAACTTCATTCATATGATGCTTTAGAAAAGGAAAAGAATGTCTCATTTGGAAATGACACTCACGCTGTCATTAAAGGTAAAGGTTATGTTTTATTGAAAGAAAAGGTTAAAGCTGGAAATGTCATGTATGTAGATGGTTTAAAGCATAACCTATTGAGTGTTAGTCAAATGTGTGATCAAGAAAATGAGGTGGTGTTTTTATGAAACGGATGTGTCATTGGTGAACTTGATACAGGAAAGATCGTGATGAAAGGTACAAGAAATCCAAACAACGTATACATACTCAAAGGAGGACAACAACAATGATATCTAAGAAAAACAGATGAAAACTGGCTGTGGCATAAAAGATTGGGACATCTAACCTTTTCTCAAATAAGAAAAGCATGTAGGCTCAAGGTAGTTCGTGATCTTCTAGATATCAACATCCCAGAAAATACCATATGCAAACCATGTCAAATCAGTAAGAGAACCAGAGTTCACTACATTGAAAAGGAATGGTCAGCAAGTAACCCTCATGAACTCATCCATACTAATTTATGTGGACCAACAAGGGAAAAGTCACCTCGTGGAGAAGAATACTTTATTTTGTTTATTGATGATTTTTCCAGGATGTGTTGGATAGGTCTTTTAAAACATAAAGATGAAGAGTTTGAAAAGATTAAAGCCTTCAAAGCTTTTTCTGAAAATGAATCAGATCGAAAAATCAAATGTCTCAGATCTGATTGAGGGGGAGAATTCATATCAGATGAATTCTTTGACTTTTGTGAACAACGTGGAATAGAAAGGAAATTCTCCACTGCAAGAACTCCTCAGCAAAAGGTGTGGTAGAAAGGATGAATAGAACATTTCAACAAGTGGCTCGAGCTATGCTAGATGAATCTAGAACTCCTGCAACCTTTTTGGGGTGAAGCTGCATTTTCTGTCGTAAATATTCTCAACAAAGCAAATGTTCAGTTAAATATAAATAACACTCCAAATGAACTTTGGTATGGTAAGCCTCCTGCTGTAAAACACTTTAGAGATTTTGGAAGAATTTTTTTTATCAAAAGGACTGATGAAAAACATGGAAATTTTGAACCTATAGCAGATGAAGGTATTCTTCTTGGTTATTATTCCAGAAGTAAATGATACAAATGTTATAATAAAAGGCTTCAGAAAATTGTTGAAAGCATTGATGTTGTAGTTGATGAAGTATGTAGAAATCCATAACAGATGAAATCAACATAGGAAGATGAGTATGACGAAGATGGGGAATGCTTTCCCACATCAAATCAAAATGATATCGAAGAAGAAACCAATGAAACATCAGAAGAAGATACAACATACAAAGAAAAGACTCCATCCATGTATGTTTAGAAGAATCATCTTGAATCTCAAATTCTAGGAGAAAAAGGGTCTGGAGTATAGACAAGAAGAACTCTTATAGGGACCTCAAGTTATCTCACATTACTATCCTCCACAGAACCTTAGAATGTACATGAATCATGCAAAGATGAATTTTGGGTCAAGGCCATGGATGAAGAACTTGAGAAAATTGAAAAGAATGATACTTAGGAACTGGTTCCTAGACCTCATGATAAAAATATTATAGGAACAAAATGGATATTTAATAACAAGCTTAATTAAAATGGAGAAGTTATTAGAAACAAGGCCAGACTTGTTTGTAAAGGGTATGATCAACAAGAAGGTATAGATTTTGAAGAAACTTTTGCAGCTGCTGCCAGATTTGAAGCCATAAGGATGTTCCTTGCTCTTTCTAGTTTTCAAAACTTCAAAGTATATCAAATGGATGTAAAATCAGCCTTCCTCAATGGATATTTAGAAGAAGAAGTTTATATTGAACAACCAGATGGATTCATTCTTGGAAATGATGAAAAATTTGTATGCAAGCTCAAAATGGCTCTCTACAGTCTGAAATAGGCTCCAAGGGCTTGGTATTACTGCGTTGAAGAATATCTACAGCAACATGGTTTTACAAAAGCTTTTGTAGATAGAAATTTATACACAAAGATTGAAAATGATAAATTGCTAATTACTGTTGTTTATGTTGATGATATCATTTTTTGTAGCAATGAAGAATCCATGAGTCAAAATTTTTCTTTCGTAATGAAGCAAGAATTTGAAATGTCCTTACTTGGTGAACTTACTTATTTTCTTGGTCTACAAGTTAAGAAAACAAAAGATGGTATATTTATATCACAAACCAAATATCTCAAGAAGATATTAAAGAGTACATAATGGAATATTCTAAACCAGTATGTATTCCAATGGTAACATGATGCAATCTCAGCTCTAATGATGAATCAGCAACAGTAAACCAACCAACTTATAGATCCATTTTTGGAAGTCTGCTTTATCTAACAAGTACTAGATCTGACATCATGCATGTAGTACTAATTATTGGAAGGTTCCAAGCAAATCCAAAGGAATCACATCTCCAAGCAGTCAAAAGAATTTTCAAATATCTTCAAGGAACTGGAGACTTTGGACTATGGTATCCTGAAGATACAAACCTTACTCTTCATGCATATAAAAATACAGATTGGGCAGGAAGTATTCATGGTCGAAAGAGAACTAGTGGTGGTGCATTCTATATGGGTTATCAGTTAGTGTCTTGGTTTAGCAAGAAACAAAGTTCAATTACTTTATCTACAACTGAAGTAGAATATGTGGCTACTGCATCTTGTTGCACACAACTACTTTGGATCATGCAAACTTTGCAAGACATTCAAATCACATCTACTCGACTAAACTCCATTCTATGTGATAATACCAATGTCATCAATATTTCAAAAAATCTAGTCATTCACTCCAATACCAAGCACATACCCATCAAGTACCATTTTTTATGAGAACAAATGCTTGAACAAAAGGTAAAATTGGAGTATGTTCCCTCCAAAGAACATGTTGCCGATATATTCACTAAACCATTGCCCAAAGAAACATTTGAATATCTCAGACAAAAGTTGGGAGTAGTTGTTGCATCACCCTGATTTTAAATCTATTTTTTAGAGGAAGGTTATTATACATGGGTTTCTTGAATTATAGTTGCATATACACGTGGGTTTCTATGGCTGAAGGAGTGTATATGTTTTTCTGACAGAAAAACAGTGGTTTAGACTCTAATATGGGTGCTCTATCTGATGTTGATGATTACGGTCTAACGATATGCTTTTTTTCATTGATTTTTATCTGTTTGACAAAGATGCCTTGATGAATGAATTTTTGACAATGCACGGGTAGCACAGGGAACAAATGAAAGAGTCTTTTCTGAAGAAATATCAAGATTACTGTAGGTCTAGAGAACTAAAAGATGAAATATTCCAGATGATAGCTAGACCAAATGAAACATTAGAAGAATACGTGGAACGTTTCCAGTATAATCTGTAAAGATCCCCTTATGCATCCTTACCTTTACCTGATAATGTGTTGAAACCCGCATTAATAAGAGGCATGAAAGAACAGTGGATTGAAACATTAAACATTATGGGGAAAGGGGATATATATCAAGAAAGTTTCGCTGACATAATTGATTTATGTATCAAGAGTTCGAGAGGCATTACACAAATCAAACCAGCAGAACATGATCGATTTGCACGAGAAAACAAAATTTCATCCAAAGGAGTAACACGTGTGGAAATTGGGAATTTATTTGAAAATTTTAAAACTGACATACTAGGAACACTGACTACACAATTGGACATTTTACAGGCTAAGCAGAAACAGATGGAGACAGAACAAAATTTAGCAATCTTCTGCGCCAGGTGCAGGAAGAAGCATAGCCATAAGGAGTGTCCATTAGATACAGTTCAAACATGTGCCATTTGTACAAGGGATCACTCTACAGAAAGTTGTCCCTCATTACCTGGACTGAAAGTGGTATATAAGGAAGCAGAAGAAGAAGCAGAGGCAGTATATCTACTTAACCAGCGTCGTTAGTGGCAGTCACGACAAACTGGTATGTTTTCAGACCCAGCTTCTTCTTTTCAGTATCCGCAGTACAATACTCAACAGTATAATGCATAGCAAAGTCAGTTTCAACCCCCATTTCCATATTGGTCATCACAGTCGTACCCTGCCGCAAACCCGTGGCTAAATCCGACAAGCCAATCTGGCTGGTCGAATCCTCCTTATCCCCCACCATACTAGCAGAACAACCCATATCCACCGCAATGGACTCCCCCCACTTCACAAAGTTCAGGCTCGTAGAATAACTGGCAAAGACCAACACAGCAGCCAGTAGGAAGCATTCCTTTCCATCAACCTACACTGCCAGCTTTACAGCAAAACCCCCAATCTAGTCTCAGACCACAACTCCCAGCCCAGCCTAATCCCAATCCAAATAACAGACCGGTCCAAGCACTTCAAATTTTAGAAACACCAGAAGAAGGACCCGATTTGAGAGAGTGCAATGATCTGTAGCTAAGATCTGGGCGTATTATTCAAACTGAGGGAAACAAAACAGTTCAGATTGAAGATCAGTTACCTAGAGAATAGTTGTTACAAGAAGAGGATGAAAACAGACAACAAACTCAGAATAAAATAAATACATCCTCTCCTCCATTCCCAGAACGTCTAGTTATATCACAACCTATATAGCAACCTAATTTCAACATTCTGGGATAATTACAAAATTTGTACATAAAAACTCCATTCCTTCGGGCCATTTAGGATATTCCCATATACACTAAAACTATAAAGGAATTGTGCATAAATAGACCAAGAAGGAGTGTTATAGATAATCCAAGAGTTCAAGTAGCCGGCACTTTATCTGACCTATTATTAGGAAAGGAAACACCTATTAAGTATGAAGACCCAGGTAACCCAATAGTAACTGTTCAAATTTTTGGCAAAACTTTAACTAATGCTTTAGTTGATCTTGGAGATGAAATTAATATATTGACGACGTCTACTTGCCAAAAGTTAGGAATTACATCTGCAGAAGCCACTTCAACTTTACTAGAACTGGTTGATCGATCTGTGGTTAGACCAAAAGGCATACTGCACGATGTTATGGTTTCAGTTGATTCCTGGGAATACCCAACTGATTTTCTGATAATAAACCCTAAAACCCGACTAGATGGAAATCCATTGATGTTAGGAAGGCCTTGGCTCACTACCGCTGATGCCTATATTGGCTGTCGGCAAGGAAACATGATCATAACTAAGGGGGCAGACATTAAGAATTTAGTACTATACCCACCAGCGCAGCCAAGCATCACAATATTCAAAACTAATAGGCACCCTGTATCATATCTTACTAACAACATTAGATCTCCATTAACTATACAAGAGGCACTAGAGTTCAAAAATCAAACAGAAGATGACACCATCAGTAACTTTATTAGTCAAACTGAACCCACATCTCATACCCAGTGTCATATGATAAAAGCAGCATTTGATAACGAAGAAGAAGAGGAACCTCTGAATGATGTGCATGACCAATACAATCCCTGTCACCTCGGTGGCACATAGTAAAACAATAGAAATTGAACCTGGGAAGACCTTAAACATTAACGCCAATCTTACACCGGAACAAGAGACAAAACTCATCCATATCTTAACAAAACATAAAACTGCATTTGCATGGGATTATCCCGATATGAAAGGAATTGATCCTCAATTGTGTACACGCCACATCTACATAGAAAATGATGCAAAACCTATTAGAAACCTCAGATAAGGCTAAAACCTTATCTAAAAAAAGTAGTAAAAGTTGATCTTCAAAAACTTTTAGATGTTAACTTTATCTACCCCATCTCTGATAGTAAGTGGGTCTCCCCACTTGTGATGGTACCAAAAAAGAATGGGAAGTGGAGAATCTGTGTAGACTATAGTGAACTAAACAAGGCAACGCAGAAAGATCACTTTCCTCTCCCAATGTCATGCACCTTGTGTGCTCCATGATTGTCTTATTCATCCATTCTGATACACCATTTTCCTGTGGCATTCCTAGAACTGTCTTCTCTCTACGAATTCCACTTCTTAAAATTATTTTTCAAGTGCATTATTGCAGTATTTACCATCATTATCTGATCTGAGACACTTCAAATTCTTTCTTGTCTCATTCTCTACCAAATATTTATATTTTTGGAAAGTATCAAATACATCAGATTTATTCCAAATATAATAAATCTAGGTTTTTCTAGTTGCATTACCAATAAAAGTAAGATAATAGCAAGAGCCACCAAGAGATGATACCAGAGTTGGTTGCCATACATCTGTATGCAAGATCTAATTTTTCTCTCTTATTTTCCTTCTCAACTTTGATAAATCTAACTCTCTTTTGTTTTTTGTAAACACAATTCTCACATAAAAATATATAAACATGCTTCAAACCTGGAAACAAATTTCTTGAGGGAAGAATTTGCATCCCTTTCTCACTCATGTGCCCGAGCCTATGATGCTACAATGTTGTATCTTCTCATATGGAGGTTAAATCATAAACAAAATTACAAATACCAATGCATAAATACAACACACTAACATTTTGTCCTTTTGCTATTATTAGGGCTCCTTTAGTGACCTTCCAGGTTTTGTTTGTGAATGTAGTTACATAGCCTTCACCACTTAACTAAACTATTGAAATCAGATTTTTCTTTAGATTCAGTACATGCCTTTCCTCCTTCAATAGCCATTGGTTTCCACTTTGTTTCTTTATAAAAATCTTACCCATTCCAACGATTTTACAGGGTTTATCATCACCCAAATGAACAGGTCCAAAATCTCCTTGAACATAGTCATGAAAATGTTTCCTATCAGGTGTAGCATGGAATGAAGCCCCCTGAATCAACCATCCATGCATCAATAATGTCTTCTAATGAAAGATTCAAATCATCCTGCAACACATCACCTTTCACATTTGCTTCATGATTTTTCTCCTGTTTTCCATCTCCTTATTTTCCTTTCCGAGATTTGTAGTATTCCTTTAGGTGTCCTCTCTTCCCACATTTCCATCACACTCTCCCTGATATGGATTTCAATATGCCTTTTCTTGACTTACTATTATTTCCTGGGCTCCTTCCTCTTTCCATTTTTCTTCCCCTAGTCTCTGCAACCAAAGCATTACCTAATGTCTCACCAGAGATTTTTTGTCACATTTACTTACTAAGGATGGCACCAACAACATCATCAACTTTAAAGTACTAGATCCAGAGACAAAGTTACTAATAGCCATAAGTAAGCCTTTCCAACTTTCTAGAAATGAACACATAAATAACAGAGCCCTAACGTCATCATCAAAATCTATCCCTATAGATATTAATTGAATGGTAACTGTGTTCAAATCATTTAAATGATCAACAATAGATCAACCTTCTAACATATTCATATTAAATAGATCCTTATGATCTACCTTCAAATATATTCATAATAAATACCTTATTAGAATCCAAGGGTTTTTCATATAGTTTGGCCAATGTCATCATTAAACCTTATGTTCTTATTTCATTCCAAATCTTGAATGCCACTGATGCTTCTAGACATAATCATATTGTTCCTAATGCCTTTCTACTGAGAATATCCCATTCTACATCTATTATACTTGCTAGATTATTTGATTTTTCACTCGATGTTAGGTACATATATTTCTAATATAGATAATTCTCCATATGCATCTTCTATAGCTCATACTTTTGGTCATTAAATTTCTTGACCCTAAACCTACCATGTTCCACCATTTCTCCCACCTAAACCAGGAACCATTCTCTCTTGTGAGCTTATGAACCAAATAAACCTTTGGCTTTGATACCAATTGTTAGAATATTATATATTACAGATTAATGGAACACATAAAATGTTGTGAAATAAAAATACATAAATGCATAAAACAAGAGAGACATAGATATACATGGTTCACCTAATTTTGGCTATGTCCACGAAGAAATAAGCAATCCTTCCTTTTATATTATCAAGTGAAATGAAGAGATAAAAACTATAGTAGATCTGCTGCAATTTCCTCTTCACTCTAACACAACCTCCTCTCTCTCTCTCTCTCTCTCTCTCTCTCTCTCTCTCAGAATAGTCACACACAACTGCAATATAATTTCCTCATGTAAATTGAGCGTTTCTATGAAGGGAAAATAACCCTAATTTAACATAACTTCTACTGTCAAATCATTCAAACCCCCTAGACCCCCCTTGTGGCTATCATATGGGCAAAGTTGCTCCCATGTTTGGGAACTGGGGTCCAATGTGGTTGAGACTCATGAATCAAGAAGATAATCAGGCTCCACAACCAACATTTTATTTACTTCAAAAGTATCCACATGATTCTAATTGTGTGATTTATTGGTTTGTGCTATAGGTGGAACCAAAAGGAGAGTTATAACCAAAGCCAATGTGCCTTCTAGACTAGAGGACACTCATGCTTTGGAACTGAGCCATCAGGGAAGGCAACGTATAGTGAAAGCACTTTGGGACAGAGGAGGCATGTGGGAAATGGTTGATTCCATGAAAGTTGATTATCCTTACCTGTTTGATGGTTAAGAAAAGCATGTATAATTGTAAGTATTGTATAGAGTTGGATGTATAAAGCTTAATAAAATAATATCTATTTCATTTTGATCCTATTATTGTATATGGGAAATTGAACACCAAGGGTGACATTCCCTCAAAGGGGAGGGGACTATGATAATCCCACCTAAAGTCCTTGTAAGAGTTGCATTATAAATCCATTTTAAATATTTTGCAATATTGTAAATCAAGAAATAGGGGGTTGAGTCAAGGGACATAGATTCTAGAGCTAGGGATGAGGTTCCTTTCTTGGGATGTTATGGTTTTTTATGTAGAGAAGAAACCTGAAATACGAGAAAACCATTAAAGTTTGGTTGGTTAATGAATTGATGAAGTAGCTCTTGAAATTAGATGAGCTACAAGAGGAAGTATGCAAGGCCATGTTTCTTAAGAGGCAAGCACAAGAAAAAAGGGACAAGAGTTTTATGGAGGGTTTCACACTACTGTCCAGGAAGGACGCAACAATAATGGTGGCCGAGGGAGAGGCCAATAAAAGTGAGAGAAACATAATCAAACAAAGATATTCAAAAGGGAAGAGATGAGGGAGAACCACATGGAGACACATTTATATGATCGAAAGAGATATAGAGAGGGACAAGGAATGGTATCAAGGAAAGAATTAGTAAGAGCTTCCAGCACAGAGTGTTGAAGAGAAGAGAAGAGAAGGGGTTGGCTCTTGATCCTTGGAGGTTTTGGGTTATGTTTCTAGTCCTTAGAGCCCAGTAATAGAATAGGGTCCCTCGAGGTTGTGGGTTGAGATATAATCTTAGAGTCGTCAAACAACTCAGGTCCCTAGATGTTGTGGGTTGAGACAAACATCTTTGGATCCCTTTAAGAGCTTGGGTCCCTACATGCTATGGGTTTGGATCGAATCTATGGAGTCCTATAATAGCTTGGGTCCCCTTGAGGCTATGGGTTAAGATAGCAGACTCTGGAGCCCTCTAAGAGCTTTGGAAGAGACCATCTTGACATAGGAGTAGTGGAAGACTAGAGTGAAGGCTTGTGGTTAGAGCCTGAATGGTACAATGGATTTTGGACTCCCTAAAAGGGGTGAATCACTTTGTGTGCACTCACGAGTGAGATTGGGTACCTCTACATTGTTGGTGTCGGCCAAGTAAGAAGTTGTCAGGTAGTGGAATTGAGGAAGGAAGCCCTCTGGACTCCTTGAATCAACAGAAGATTGTGTGCTAGTCCCTAAAGCAAGGAACCCCTCTAGACCCTGGAATTTGACTCGGGGTGATGGATACAAGTAAGTGTGGCTGCAGCTATCTACAGTTGGGTGTAGATTCCTTGTCCCAAACTTAGATGCCCTGAAAGTTCAAATATAAGCATATGTTTATGTTGTTTATATTTTATTGAATCATGTCATTGTGTTGCAGATAATGGTTGTAGATTCCAGGATTACATTATGTTGATTATTCTTCCATTAATAGCAATGGGAGGCATCCTGGGAATTATATATATATATATATATATATATATATATATATATATATCTGTGCGTGTATGGAAAATATAGGTGGATATGTGTAAACATTGAAAGAAAAAATGTGTGTAATGATTGCTAATGGTAGACACAATATTGTACTGAGTGTAGATCTACATACATGTTTAATAGTGTGAGAAGTGCAATATAAATAACTTATTATGAAGGAGACAAAACTTATTTCATGTTGTGACTAAGTCATTAGAGCTTGGACTAAAATTGAGAAATAATAGTGGGTTCTTATACCATTCTTATTAATATGAAGATTACATGGAAGACCCTCTACATACTAGGTTTTGTACATGATTGCGCGTCATTGTTGGCCAAGTTACAAGTTGTAGTGTTGCATGGAAAGAAACACATTAATGTCAAGGTATCTTTTCGCTAGGACTAATTAAGCCACCAACTTTACCTAAATGTCCCTCAGGCTTACATTTTAACTAGGTCATATACCTATTATTGGCATATTTGGGTGGTTGTCAAGACACCAGAGGGCTCTGCATACCAGATGTAGTTGTTTGTAGGATTGACATAGGGCCCAATATCATTGGCATGTGGCAGGATAGGTAGGAACCTCTCAGAATTTTATGCCAAGCCCGTGGTAGGAAAACCACATAGGTGTGCCTATGCCACCCTAGGTGGAATTCGCTCCCCATGGGAAGGGAAGACTCATGGGCCAAGAACTCATTGGATAATATTTCACTCAAGCTCAAGATGGATAATGGCATAGGTCACCCTAAGAAACCAAGGGCATCATCATGAAACTATGGAGCACATATGGGAGCCTACCAGATTCCTAAGAAGGAGCCATAGTCGATAATACTAGCTTAAGGAAGCCTATGTGACAATAGAGTTTGTCTTCAGGGTGGTTTTAGAGCTCTTCATATAAGACATTGCAGGATGTAGAATCAAGATCCTTTGACTAGGTCATTGCGAGAATAAGGATGAAATCCTTGTTGCAGATCATTTGAATGAGGTGAAGAATTTATAATATCAGTTTAGGCTAATCTTATACTTTGGACAGTCAAATCCCTAGTTAAGGGATGCTTCTGATTGGTGGAACCAAATTCTCCTCAAGGGATTGGTCAGAATTATAGGGTAGAAAGTTAGTAAAGCCTAAAGCCTAGAAAATAATTTAAATTAGAGCTTGGGACTTAACAATGATGGCACCATGGTTTGGTTGAGAGATGGCAATGCAGACTTCTTCCATCACCTAGATCCATCAGGGAAGGAAGTTGTCCAAGGTGGCCACCCTAGAAGCCCAGAAGGACGGATCCCTGAATTGTTTTACAAATATTTTCTTAAAGGGTTCTAGGTTTGAGGGTCCCCATTTTATGAATCAAAACCAAGTGTGAATCTAGTCTCTGAGGTATCTCACTCTCTCCTTAACAGGAATATATGGAGACTCATCGTCGGAGTGGACATGACTTCAGCATGATGCCTTCAAAGACACATAGAAAGTAGTTTGGGATTTTTGGGGTACCCAAAGGAGACACATATGGGTGACACATGGACGTCATGGAGGTCGACACGTGGAACCTTAGAGGTCAGAAACCTCATGAAGGTGAAGGTTTGAATGTAGTAGGGAATCATATGTACCAAGGTTCATTAGTTGATGGTGCACTGGTTGACAGATAACTTATCTACCATTTGGGGTCTTTAAATGGGGTGTAGTCAGGTATATGTGTCACAGTCAGGGTTCCCACCATAGAATTGGAAGATGGCACATGGAGGGTCATATGGCACCCGAGAGTACCAGAATCCTATAGTTATTGCAGAAATCAACATTGGAAGGTCAGATTCTAGATGGAGGCCTCACTTGAGAGCTGAAAACGTTCTGAGGACACCTAGAGATGAGACCCATTACTAGGACAGTAATATTCTTACGGGGAGGACGTCTCAAGTGAGATTTGAGATGTTGTGAGGGTCTCAGAGTTGTGGTGCTTGTTGGCTTTTAGGTTGAGCTGACCAATGTTCGATCCTTTACTCCGTAGGAACAAAACCATTAATCCCTAGCCCTTTCAGAAATGACTTGCCAGTAGATTGCAGTCTCACCCAAAGTGAATATGGGAGGATGAAGAACTAGGTTTCTATAGCCTTGAGGGATGATGGTATGTGCTATTTTTATTTTCTTTTATCTTTAGCATTCATAAATTACTTCACATTCATACATTACTTTTCCACATTACATTCATCACTTCAAACATATCATATACATCCATAAACTTTGATATACTAAAACAATATGCAATTGTAATAACTGTTGTGCTAAAATAGATATTAAGTAAATAAACACATGAAGAAACAAATTTTACGATGGTTCATCCCAATGTGGGACTACATCCATAAGAATTGTTTATAATAGAGAATTTGTACAATAACTGTTCTTGGCTTGCCCACTCGACTACAGGAAGTCTACACACTCAGTTGTAGACTCAAGCCTCTACACATGCAACTATAGAGAATCACCTTCCATCCAAAGTATAGATCAACAAGATACAACCATAACACAGATCTAGATCAGAAGATGATATATGATGATTCTCTTCTTTATTATTTAACCCTACTGTATATTGTTACATCGAGGGTCCATACTTACAATACCATGGTCCACATACCATGGTCTTTGCAAAAAAAGTAGCTATAACGATTACATTTTACAAAATAGTATTCTTTTACAAAAAGGGAGGGG
>APFE030525913.1:0-22674 GCA_000404065.3 Pinus taeda
ATCCCTGCTTTGTTTTGAAAGCAGTCTTCCATGCATCTTGCTCTGCAACTCTGACCTGATGGTAGCCACTATGCAAGTACAACTTGGAAAAATAAATAGATTCTTTCAACTGATCTAGTAGATCATCTATGCGAGGAAGGGGATAACAATTTTTTATTGTTATTGTATTCAGTGCTCGGTAATCAATCCACATTCTCCATGAGCCATCTTTCTTTCTCACCAAGACAATTGGAGATCCACATGGTGATGTGCTAGATTTGATGAATCCTTTCTCAAGCAGCTCCTGTACCTGCTTCTTGATTTCTAGATTCTCTAAAGCAGACAACCTATACATCCCGATGTTAGGAAATGAAGCATCTTGCTGCAAATTAATATCATGTACTATTTCATTTTTGGGTGGCAGACTTTTAGGTTCTTGGAATAGTATATCATATTTTGAAACAATTTTTCTAAATCAGCTTGTTGTTTAGCATTACAACCCTCAAATACATTCGTTTTATCAGGTTTCTTTTCCTTTACAACCATCAGTAAAAATTATTTGCATGAATTTACGATTCTTTTCATCTGCCTTGAGTTTATGAGAGTATAATTATCCTTGAGTTTATGAGCTCTTACAATATATTCAATTCCATCTTTAATGAGCTGATACTTATTTTCTGCACTATAGAAAATATCTTTTCTATCATACAAGTAAGGACTTCCTAAAATAATTCCAGATATATCTAGGGGAACAATATCTAACTCAACCTCATCTACAAATGCTGACCCAAAAGAAAACCAAAGTTTACATTGTCTAGTCACTTGTAGCTTTTCTTTATCACATAACCAACCTAATGGGTATGGTTTCTTAAGAGAGGTGGTCATTAATCCCAACTTCTTTACAATTGCTTCAGAAATTAAATTTACTTGTGAGCAACTATCAAACAAAGTATCAATATTTTGATGCTTGGAAATAACTCTAATATGAAAAAGCTCATGTCTTTTCCTCTCATTTTCTTCATTATCAGTAGATTGTGCAGAATTATGAGTAGATGCTTTAGAATTTTTACCTTTTATACCTATGGATGTGATTGTTGTTTCATCCCGTGAGTCTAACCCCAAATCTTTTTGAATAGCTGTAGCAGTCTTCTTCTTTTTGCCATCGTACTTCTTGGGTTTCAGCTCTGGATGCAGAATTCAGTAGTGTTCATCAACATGCCCATCCTTCTTGCAGTGAGTGCACGAAGGTTTGGTATTTTGTATGACATTTACCTTCCTCTCTTTCCATTTCTCCTTTCTCTTTTCCTTATTCTTGCTTGCAGTGGGTTTTGATGATCCCCCAACTTCTGGGTTCACATTCTTGCCTCTAGCCTCTAGATGTGTGGCCTGAATAGATACCTCATCTATGCTAGTGGGATTAAACATGAGAATGGTATGCTTTAAATAGATGTGTAGACAACCTATATACTTTATCAAAGTTTCATGTGAGTCTAAATAAATTCCTACAATGAAAGCTCTTTTCCTAAATTCTTGGGTGTAACTTTGTAAACTTTGCCCTTTCAATTGTTGAAAAGTTTTCCAACTCATCATGGCTTGATACATATAAGCTAGTGGATAGAACTGTTTTTTAATTACAGAAACAAATTCACTCCAGACAGAAAGAATTTTACCATGCTTCTTCATGTCAGCTTGTGTCCTTCCTTCCCACCATACCAAGGCAGTGCCTCCAAGGCATAGGCTAGCTATTTGAATCTTACTACTGTATGAATCAATTCTCTGCACCCTGCAATACACATCAATCTATCTAATTCAATTATCCAGATTCTCTGCATTCAGCTCTCCATCATATATCGACAAATCAAATTTAACATCTAATTTAGTTAAAGATGTATTCTTTTTATTTTCAGGGCTATCAGGAGGTGTGGGAAACTTTTCTTCTTTCCATTTTCCTTTAGAATGGTCATTGAGGAGAGATTCTTCTGCTCCTTTATCTTGTTTCGAGTTTGATGAATCTTCATATCTACCTTTCTTAAATTCTCTATACATTTCCTCTGCCATGGCTCTCATGGTCATGAAACTATCCATGAACTGAGAGTGTGATTCCAAGGGACTTTCTTCTACCATTTTCCTTTTAGGATAGACTCTTCCAATTTCTGGGTTAGCTTCAACCAATTCTCCTTCTCCTGATTTAAGATTTGATCTAGTTAGCATTCAATAAAAAAATCTAGCACAAGCTTGTCTAACCTTAGGAACCTAGAGCTCTGATACCACTTGATCTGAAAATGATCTAAGACAAACAATTAAGGTATTACAGACTCATGTGCATGGATGTGCCTATGTTATTTTATGCAACGGATTGATAATATTGCAAAATACATAGACACTGAAGCAATTAGAGAAAACATAACAGGTAAACATGTAAACATAACAAGTTTAATAAGGAGTTCACCCAATACTCCTGGGCTAGGTCTCTCGGTCCATCCTTTAGTGGTACCCTCTCTATTATGTTTTCAAAAGCAAAGTTTTTACAACAGTGAGCTCAATTTGAGTCTCACATAGCATATATGAATCAACAAGACTGCACTTGGATCCCCCAAGTCTCTGGAGTACACAGACTCTACTTACTGAAACTCGACCTCTATTGGTCACAGTAGCATGAGACCAATCTGAGACTCATACATGACAGGAACATATGGAGGATTTCGCTTGAACCTCTCAAGCCTTCTCTAGAGTATATAGACTCTCTGACTCTCTTTGGCTCGATGTTGCCTTTGCTTCTGCAGGTCAGTTTGGCTCCTTCTTTTTGCTCTTAGCTTTCTGCATCTAATTAAATCTCTTTTCTGCTTGCTCTATCTCTGTCAATTCATGGCTTTAAAGCCATCAACTTCCTGACTGTTCATTTCCACTTCTCATCTTTCTAGTTTCTCTGCCTCTGTTAGTCTGAATCCCTCTGTTCGGCATAATCATCACTGTATAACACCTCAGAGGGAGGTGGCCACCTATTCTATAACAGATGAGTGTGTCAGGTTCACTCGAAATGTTTGAATGACCGTTTTGTCTTTTAACTCCAAGAATGCCCGCGAAATACGAATCTCTACCAATGCATTGTTCATACAAACTTCAAATCCTTTACAATTCTACCTGTTGACTCCATCAAATCTGGCCATTCATCAAGACGTGTCTCCACCGTTGATCTAGGGGTCCCAGATCCTATGGTCATCGCTCATATCAGGCGCCTAAGTAGCAAGATGGTTACCCATCTGATGTGAGCAGTTTTCTCTATCTTCCACCGCATGTGTGGCACTCGTTGTATGGCATTGGGAAAAACTTGGTTGAAACCGCTTACTACTCAAAGACCTTCCAATATTCTGTCGGTTTTGTGGAATCACGCTCTGTCGGAACCGAGGCATTATTTTCCACGTTTTATAATTATTTCGGGTCCGGGCACTCAGGGCTTTTCCTTCTTTGAGGGGTTTTCCTTGTGATATGTGATCAATGACTTGTCACTAATTGCATATCAGAAACCACCCCTGTTTCTCTAAAATACCTCCCATTTTGCTAATTCATGACAGCGCGCGTTACCATGGGCCAACGGTTTGTGCGCTTGACCGAGGGTCCTCGTTGCTCTGCGCTGATCACAAATTGAAACTGTTACGATGATATCTCTAATAAGCTTACCCTTTATAAGACTTTCAAACTTTGGCATAATTTTAAGAGTTCATGAAAACTTAGAGTGTGTTCTAGGATCCAATTCGAATCACCTTTGAACTTTCTAAAATTTGTATTCTTCCTTTATGGTATTTTCCATTAATATTGTTCAATTATGTTCCATGTCTTCATCTTTTGTCTTCTTAAATCTTCATCTTTGTTTTATGCAATCTTCATCTTTTGTCTTTTTTCTTCATCTACTATCTCTTGCACATGTTTGGTAGTCTTCACTCTTCTTTGAATTGGATCTTGTACCTTCAAAATATAAACATTATGTTTGTTGAAGTCCATATTAAAAAAATCTATATTCATTCGAATACATGAGTTGTTAGTTATTGTAACCATTGATTCTCTAGGGAACTTTTCTAAGACATGGTTTATTAACATTTATTGAATCACAAATATTCATACATGTACCTTTGTCTCCCCTTGCACCATCATCAATCATCAAATTGGATTTTCTTTGGCTTATCCATAACCATGTATCTTAGGCTTTTATACATCTGTTAGGGTTTCATATTGGTTTACCCTAAACCATCACAATTTTCAAGCGGTGTCATCTTACCATGAAACACCATTTGTCATGAAAAGTGGTTTTTGGTTTACAATGAATCATCAATAATCAAGTTATGAGGTTATACTTTCTACATCATGGTCTATATTTTTCATAATTCATCTTAGGTAAATTAGTTTCAAATTTTATTTGAGGCTAATCTAACCCTTTTATAGGCATAGGACCATTATCATAATTTTTCATCATTAAAAAATGATCAAGGAGGATCACTAAGTTTGTAAGGGATTTTATTTCCATTTCACTTAATGTTTCATTGTAATTACTAAACAAACAGTGGCATTTACTACATTTTTAACTTTCTTATTGTTGATTCTTCTTTATTACACTTTCAATATTCTTGTTTCTTCTTTAACTTTTTCTTTGTGTCTTCATTTGCTCTTTTTTTTGCCTCTCTTTCATTTCTTCATTTCTTTTCTTCAATCAATATCATCCTTTCAACTGATGCACTAGTATAAATATAAAAATAAAATAAAAAGAAACAAAAAATATAATTTCTAGGGTTAAGTATGATAAAAACAATTTATTTTCCCCTTTTCCATTTTTTTCTTTCCACCATTCTCCAAACTTCTTGATTAGAGGTGGATGTAACTATTTCCATCTAATTTTCTTTCGCTTGTGGAGGAACTTATTATTCTGAATTTGAAATTTCAAATACATGTGTTTTCTTTGCCCCCCCAAATATTTCCCTAAGTGTACTTCCTATTTCTACTTCTCATAGATGATGATATCCTTTGAAACTGCCCCCCTTTGGATGTCTTCTCTTATTCCATTTTTGTTCTCTTCACCTCCATTAGCTTGAATATGTTATTCTGGGTTTTGATTATTTTCCTCTATCTCTTCATATTCCTCTTCTGTATTATTTGGAAACTACCACCCCCTCTCCTTTAGGCAGTGTCATTTTTCTTTTTTGATGCCTTTTTTTCTTGAGGGAAATAATTTTGCAGATGCCTTATTTGGAAACAATATCAGCATCTAAAAGTCATGTTCTCATAATAGAGAACTTGTGCCCAATCAAAATTTTCATGTTTTAATAGAAGACGATCTAGATCCTTGTTGAGGTCCATCTCAACACATATCTTAGAAAAAGTAAAGATTTGCTTTGATGTTCTATCTGAGTCTATTATTTTGAACTTGCTAAGAATATTACCAATGGCCTCTAATACTAGAAGGTGCCATAAGGGAAGGGGAAGATTTTGTAGCCTTACCCATATTGGCATCATTATAATGAACATATTTGTTGCATCAAAGCTTGTAAACCATGGGGTTACAAAGAGCACAACTCTACCCCAGAACCATAAACCTTCATTGTGAGTTTTGTTCCTCTATTGATGTGTCTCAAAATGTACTATGAAAAAACCTTTTGAGCACAAATAAATATTGCACTTCTTTTTCCAGGAAGAGTGCAGCCATGCAAATAAATATTCTGGTTTTGGCCAAAACCCCTTAAATCGACATATTAGTTCCATGTTTTGAAGATCTGTAAATTCAGTTTTCAAATCCAGGGATTTAAAATCCATGACTGATATCTTATCCATTTTCTCCATTATGTAGGGACCTCGTAGAAAAGGAGGTTGTTCGGTTGGAGTAGCATTCTTCCCTTTAAGTGTGTCCTTGAATCAATTAGGTCCATTAGTATTTATAGGATCTTCCTTAGTGTTTCTATGGGTAGAATACCCTTGCCTCATTCTCAAACATAGATTTTTTTTTTTAAGTCATGACCCACTCCATAATCTTCGAACTTGTTTTGATCTTGTAATAACTTGCTTTCATATACAAGAAAATGAAGTGCTAAAGGTATACCCATATGGATCTAGATGGTATGCTTCAAATTTTCCATGAGATCCCTTCCCTGAATCCAAAAAACTAAGGAAAATACAGTTAGGTTTTTTATAAATATAGGGAAATTTTCCTTCTTCTATTATTGCATCACTAGATCTGCCACGTCAGAGATATTTGACTTCTATGTCATCTTTGGATCTGGTTGTGTTTGATTTAAACCCATATCAAGCTATACAAAATGTGGAGCTTCCATATCTGCAAATTTTATATGAAAAAAAAAGATTCGGATGCCATGGGGTCAAGTCCAATAAAATTTATGCATCCCTCTCCTCGATAAAAATGGAGGAGGAAAAGAGATCCAATCTCCGTGGGTTTGGTAGCTTTGTAGTCCCCTCGTCCCTCTCAACAATAGGCTCCACATATGGGAAAACCCCACATTGACCAACCACGTGATCAATCAGATTTTTGATAGAAAATGATGGTTCAACAACATAAAAGAAAGATAAACCTATTTTAATTCTATACAAGTTCAAATACAAATCTATTAGGGAGGGATGCAACCTCCACATTATTGTAACTTAAAGAGATCCCTCCTCACTTACTATAGTGACAACAATTGTGCAAGCTATTTCACAGCATGGTGATAATCATATCATATCCAACATCACTTCTAAGCAAACACGATCCAATCTATTTACTCGATGAAGATGCTTGGCACCCGAATTGAAACCACCGTGTGTGATAGAGATGAGCTAAAGCTTGAAAGTGACGACAAAATGATCCCTGTGAACAAAATCCTAGCAACGCTCACTCAAATCTTCGCTTCATTATTTTTGCTTTCTTTACTTCAAATTTTCTCCCATGTCATTGTCTCTTTTCTTTGATCTCTTGCTTTGTTTGTTCATGCCCAAGAGCCTATATTATTATTTATTCTCCTTGCATCTTTTCTTCATGTTGCTTGTATTTTCCTTTATTGCCTATTTCTATCATGGATTTTCCATTTTCTTCTCATTGCACCTTCATAAATGTTTCTTACTACAATTGATCAAGGTCCAACAAGAACCCTAAGACCTCGGTTTGGAAAAACTAATTAATAAATCAATATCATGATTTTGCCTTACTTTACATTTAAGTTTGTTGACATTGATTTTATTTGACTTGAGATTCAATTTTGACCTCAAATTTGATTTTGGATTTTACTAATCTTAACTTGAGTTTTGTTTAAATTTTAACTCATTTCAACGAAACACGACTTCAATGTCTTTCTACCTATTTTTTTATATAACTTAACTTTAATTTGTTTTTAACTCATTTTGATACTGTACATCAATAATCATTAAAATTTTACAATAAAATTAAATTAAAAAATATTAAATAATATTCATCATACATTACACGTTAAAAATAGCTCAATTGATCAAAACTAACAACCTCAATGAAAATCCTTAGTAAATTATTAAATATAATTTTTAAACTATTATATTATATCACATCAAACAATTATTATAATGACAATAACACAATAAAATATTTGATAATGTAGATAATTATGTCTTGCAGTTACCCATCTAAAAACATAAAAGAAAACAACACTAACCATACACCCATTTAAATTTCCTTTCTTTGGAAACTAAAGACCAGAAAACTGAATCCCATTCATAATGCTTTCAATATACTACTTTTCATGACCTATCATGAAAGCTTTATCACTTAATCTTATAACGAGGCATTATTTTGACTTCAATGACACCCAATTAATGGTTTTAATATTACCCACTGGGAGGCCCGAAAACAATGGGGTATCATGTGAATGGAATTATAAAAAAAAACAACTATGATCCTTTTCATAAAGTTAATGACACCAAAAGGCTTTAGTATGAGCCATGTGAGGAAGAAAATAATGATCCATTAAACAATTAGTGAGCATGCACTATTGACCCTTATCATAGGGCTAACAGACCGAATGGTCCATTAAACAATTAGTGAGCATGCACTATTGACCCTTATCATAAGGCTAATAGACCGCTTCCCGGCTCACCATATTTATAAGAAAATATTATTTCACTCTTCTTTTCCTTAATATGAGTAACTGAATTCCTTTTCATATAAGACAAGTAACTTTGCTCCCTTAAAGTTCAAATAAATATGTGTACTTGAATATAAAGCTACGATCCCTTTCCTGGTTACATTTATTCATGCTACATCAAATCTGTCTGATTTGCTGCCTGTATTTTCTCTTTTTGAGAATACCTTTATTCAACGAATGTTGTGCCATTCGAGACGGTTGTGGCTCTTTCCAACAACTTGGATTTTTCCAACAACTTTGCAGGACACACGGGCCTCTTCATTGACTATAGGGCTGAACAATGGACCTTTGCATTTTACAGTTGGTGTCTCACTTTTCCTTCCTACCTATCTATATATATATATATCCTATCTCAACTAAACTTTTAGAAATTATTCTCCTCCATAATGATTTTGGATTATTAAACTACATTTGTAAATGCCACCTACCATTGGGTTAAAATACTAAAAGTCAAATTCTATTATGCTCCTTATTGATTCTTCCATGTCTGTATGGTTACTTTGTAAGGATGATTTTCTCATTTTTCATTAATTTTTTCAAATTTCGTTTAGTATCAAGGTAATGCGCAGTGAGTTTAAGTAGATTGCAGATTCCCAGAATATTGGGAATCCGATGGACATGGGCATGGTCAATTTCCCATGTTTGTCATATTTTTCAATATTCTAGGAATCTGCTATCAACTTAAAAATAGAAAATTGACCGCGTCCATGTCCTTTCAATTCTTAAATATTCTCAGAATCTGTAATCTAACTTAAAAATGGCTGGTAATGGGTGATTATATCTCTATGTATTCTATGTATTAAAGTGATGTGTGATTCCCACCATATTTAATATAAAGTTGGCAGAATTTTTTTTTGACTAGCTGGGTGGCTATATCTTCTAAAATTTTTAGAATACTTGATTCAACTTTTTTGGCCACTCACAGCGTCTCCTCTTTCCAACAGCTTTGCAGGACACATGGGCTACTTCAATGGCTACAGGGCTGAACAATGGAAGACCTTTGCATTTTACAGTTGCTGTCTCGCTTTCCATCCTTTTCTTCACCGAACACTTCTTTCATCGATATTGGTTGTCCACTCCTGGGTTCATCATCCACTTTATCACAAAGGCAGTCCAAGCACATGTTGGCACAACGTTGTCCACGTCTAAAGAATGATTTTAAAAATTTTTAGATCAAAAAGTCGTTTGCTCTCACAATCGAGGTGGTTTAGCACGGGCCGAAAGAAAAAGATCCGTAAAAGAACAAACGCAGTAACTATTATGAATTTTTTTTTCCACATTTCAGATTTATCACTACGTGGTTATGTTGTCACCCACCTCCCTGAGCTTGAGCTTATTGTATATTTTCACATTCAATGATGAAGTAGTTGATTTTGTTTTCGTTTGAAGAATATATAAAATCTACCATTGATATAAAATTATTTATTGAATTATTTCCAACAAATAATTTTAAGAGCAATTTTAATGATAGGTTTTAGTTATTTTACATTTACAACAACATCTGCAACCATATATATTACTGCCTAATAATATAGATCTCCAATCATATAAAATTACTTCCCAATAATTAGTAGTTTTAAGAGAATTTTAGTGGCAGGTTTTAGTTATTTTACCATTAAAGCAACATGTGCCTTTAAAGCAAGATCTATCTATTATCAAGCCAGTAGGAAGATGGCATGGATAGTTACACATGGGCTCTCTTGTCTCATTGAACTCCTGCAATTTTGCACAAAATCAGACCGTCCTCCCTCTGCAAGAACAACGCATAGGAAAATTCACACAACATTGTCAACGGACCCTTGTCTTCCGCTCATGGCGTATTTGTACGTGTTTTTCAATTCTTCCCCTCAAGCATTTCATCGCTACTGCACTGCCATCGCCGTCAAGCCACATGCCAACAGATTTGTCAAGAATCTCATAACTGCAATGCAACCAGCATGTTGATGTAGTTTGTTGGAAAATTAATATGTTAACTATTGCCAGTGATAGACGTGTGTCTCAATGAGTCTCACTTTCTTTTAACAATCAACCAACAGTCTATCATATAGTTAACCTAATAAAGAGTTCAAGTTATTCCTTTGAAAACACAACATACGAAAAATAACCATGTCTATCACAATTATATCACAGTTTTCATTAAATATTGGGTTTACAACTTAATAATGAATATAATCAATCATATATTTCAATATGAATATAATCAATCATATATTTCAATATGAGTGATTATCATTCAATTATGTATGATATCTAGTAGTATGTTATTGTTATTGTTATTATTATTTTCTCAAATATTATTATTTAAAAATTGTATATTTCTAATTTAGTATGGAAGATATGTTGTAATATTTTATTTTATTATCTAAATATATTGACTAGATGAATTACATAATAATAAAATTAAAAATAAAATTATTATTTTAATTAAAATATTTTGACTCAATCAAATTATATAAAAATAAAAATAAAAGCAAAATTAAATTATAAATAAATAAATAATGTCATGTCATGTAAACATTAGTTGTTTTGGGATTCACAAGCCATGATTTTTTTTCCAGGGTATTCATAATCTATGGTTTTCCTCATAATAGTGCTCTCTAATATAGCCTATTTAAGGGCATAAAATTCCAATGAATTATCCTTTATTCCAAAGGAAAAGATTTAATTGAAGATTTAAATGTCATTTATCTCTATTTTATCCACGCCCAAAATAAATTTTGTAAAATTTATACCATATTTATTTGGTACAGGATCAAATTAGATTAATTTTCAACCACTTGTAAGCATTTTAAAGTTCTACAATAAAATTATTTCTATTAAATTCTCTGCTTGGACTTTTTATTGTTATTTATTATTAAATATGTATAATAAAAAATAAAAATATTACTATGATGTGAAAAATAAAAATATTTCTCTTAAATATTTAGCTTTGTCTTTTTACTATTACTATTAACATTTACTACTATATACAAGTTACCATAATTTATTAGTTGTCGTGAGAATAATATATGGTTTGAAAAACCACATCACATCTTGATAGACTCTCATCAATGCCTTTCAAACCACATCACATCTTGATAGACTCTCATCAATGCCGTGCTTGGGTGGAAACAAGGCTCTATGACTCCATCGCTTCCTTACCTTATTTCTTCATATGCACGTATCAGTTATTGCTTCCGTGAATGGTTTTTTTTTTTACTATTTGTAAGCAATTTAAAGTTTAATAATAAAATTATTTATATTAAACATTTTGTTTGGTATTTTATAAATGTTATTTATTATTGTCTAATATAATTCACTTTAATTAAATTAAATAATCTTTTTATTTTTTTATTGTTATTATATGGAGTATATATACTGGTTTAATATAAATTAAATAATTATTGTATTATGTATGAAAAGGGAAATAAGTTATAGAGTTACGGAATATCAAAATCAATCTAATCTCAAATTTTATATTGTGTGTATAGATAAAGTTTGTTATTTAAATTATTTTTTTTAGTATTTTATGAATGTATTTTTTAATATATATTATGAAAAGATAAATTTTTTAATTTTTTAAATTAAGAGTATTTATAATTTATGTATATTGATAGTATTTTTAATAGCTTAAGTCAATCTAATGTGGATATCTAATCTAGAAGGACAATGTCTTGTTATTCTAAAAGGATAAGAGAATTGCATTCAAGATTCCCTTCCCACACTTGAAGTTGGAAAATTAAGAATAGATCTAAGTGTTAATATTTTTTTAGCAATCCATAATATTTATATTATAACATATATAGAATAGAATAAGGGATTTTCACTGTCAATAAGAATTGACCCCTTTCACACTTGAATTTTTTGGAATTAAGAATAATCTAGTCTAAGAAAATCTCAAAAATTTATCATAATTTTTGAAAAGATTATTAGTTAGCTTAGATTCATCTTAATTCCAAAACTATCAAGTGTTGAAAGGGGTCAAATCTCTTGTATCCTTTTTTAAGGTCACAGCCAAGCCAAACACCAAATTGGTGTATGAGACCCCTTTGTTTGTGGGACAAGGGACCGACTTCGGCGTAGCAATTTGACTGCTAAGTCTATAAAGATATACATACTCTATCGCCCTTTGGTTTTGAACCTGTGACCTCTTAGAAAAAAACACATGCTATATATATATAAAATAAATTAGAAAAATATATATAAATCATAAATATCTATAACTCTAACTTTTTTTTCAACTATTAATATAATAATTCATTTTATCTTCATACATATTCTTTTTTCTATAACCAATAACTCTTGTAATCAATATATTTAGAGGATGATTTTTTTGGAATAGTTTTTTGAAAAGTATTATAATATTCAAAATCATCATATTCATTATAATTGATATCACCAATTTTAACCCTAACTTTTTTTAGAATTTATTTAGAATTTCTTTGCATTTCTTATAATAGCCATAAAGTTTATTAAACATTTCTTAATTGGATTCTAGGAAAGATTAATATTTCAATAAGGATTATATTATATATTATATATATTATATATATATATATATATATATATAGTATAATAATATTTCCATTTTAATTGAACTATTATATTTCCTTTTCAACTTATATATTATATGTTTATGGTATTTCACTTTTCCTTTTTAACCTAAGCACTCTATTTCATTTTTAATTATTTTTTTTAATAATTTCAATATAATTTTGATAACTATAATTCACTTGAATTATGACATGGAGATAAATAAATCAAAACTAAGATATCACACTTTAGGGTCAATAAAATGACATTTGAAATGTAGATAGGTAAAATAGTATGGTAATGATGATTGAGGTGGATTAGGGAAATCCCTAAATCCATCATAATTATATGATATTTATAAACATAAATATATTTATGGATGTGATTTTTTTGTTACAACCAATTCTAAGGCTGAAAATGATATAAAGAGTTATGTCATAATTAATTTCATTTTTTGACCCAATTATAGTAGTAAGGAGATCAACCATCGTCCTTTCTAGAGTTGTCTTGTCATTCTAATTAAGTTTTTCTTAAATCTTTTATAATTATGGCAACATTTCATTACTCTCTAGGTCACATCCTAAATCCTATAGAAACTTTTCCATTTATAAGATCTATGAAACTATCCCTCTCAACCTCTATGTAATTTTTTTTTAAATATAATTTTTTTTATTAGTAATTCCGTCTTGTACTTTTTTCATCATAATTTCCTAATTAATTAGTTTTAGACTAAGTCCACTTTTCCATTAAATTAATATTGAATTGAGTTTCCCATCATAGTAGGTAACTTGAGTTACTAGTTGTCATGAGGTCTCTTTCAATTACCTTAACATATTATGGAATCTAGAAGGATTAATTACTTGGGAGTAAGGTCATCCCACCTTGCCACATACTTCTCAATTGTAACCATGGAGTAAAGATTCCTCACCATTATTACCATGATGGAAGTACTCAAAATGAGTAGATTAACCCCTAATCTTAGATAGTGGGTATGACACTAGATAATAATATTGGGTTTGGCCATGTACTCAAATTCTTTATCCTTGTATATTCTTCAAACATGCCAAACTTATATCTTAGAACTAAGTGACTAGAAGTACTATAATCCATCCTCAAAATTAAGTTTGTAGTAAAAATATTGTTGTCCATCCTCATAATTAAGTGGGAAAACACCACTAATCTATCTTTAGGAACAAGTGAGTGAGTAGGACCTATGAGTTGAAAAGACTTATCCATAATTAAGTGTGAAAAAACCACTAATCTATCTTTAGAAACAAGTGAGTGAGTAAGACCTATGAGTTGAAAAGACTTACTCGTGTCTTCTGAACATGTTATAACACACATATAGTAAATTGAAAATATATAAGTCTCATAATCAAATTAATTGATATATATCACTAATTACTCTCTTTTATCTTTACTGTTAGTGTCTTAACTTAAGTTTTCATAGAAAGGCATACGCACTTGATCACCGTTCAGGTGGTTGATTACTTACACCACAAGGCCGATCAATGAAATCATATCATAGGGTGGGAATATAAATATATAGAGAGGCATATGAACTTTATCACCCTTCAGGTGTGTTGAAACCTCGAAAATCGTTGCTTCAACATGGGAAAAAACCACTCAATCCTGACCTTGCTTGGCAACTCCTTTTCCGTTTGGAGTAGTGGCTTCCACTGGGGATAATGGGACCCGTTTCCCAGTCTATTTTATGATTTTGTTGATGGGGTGATATGTGATATTTTGGAGTAATGTTTAAGCTAAAAGTAATCTAATCTAAACTAATAATCACATGCATTTTATCCTAATTTAAACACTATCTAATTATAACTATACCCAAGAGTAAATTGATGTATGTGATCTACAATAATGTCTAAAAGAAATTGATAATAAATATCATTCAATTGCAATGAGAAGTGAATTCATTTTAACAATAATCATTTCGTATAAAAGGTTATTCGTAACAATTTTGAAAGATATATCACATAAGAAATTATTCATGTATTCAGCATAAAATATAGATCATCATACAGATGTGCAATAATGGCAACCAAGATTCAAACTTTCATACATAAACAACTTGAAGAGAAATTATTGCTTGATATATAAGTAAAAAGAATTACAAGATAAAAGTACCATTTACAATACATCCTACTCATGTGCTTCAGCAATGTCAATCTACTTTTAGTCCATTCAACACCATCTAAGAGTACAAAAGTGTAATTTCAGTAGAAGATGCTAGATCAGATAAAAATAAATCTTGTTCCATTAATTTCACAAGAACTTCCTCAAAGGGACAAAAGTGCATGTTTTGAAGATTGTTTCTGATAAAATTTCTAGATTCCTCTCTAAATGCATGAGAGGTGTTTAAATACTTAAACTATAAAACTAAAAATAGATTATTACAAAAATAGTTGAGGAGGTTTAAACGACCTTCCTCAAATTATGAAAAATAAAACCAAAATAGAAATGAACATGATGATTGACTGTTCGGAATTTTATCCTTTAGATCGCAAATGTCTGTCATGGGCTTGAGTTTTGTTGGTTAGCCGATTTCAGCTTTCAACTGTCCAGTGAATATGGTGTCAGTCAGTGCTGGCACCATTCTCTACGTAGAAGTGGTTAGGCATTGCAGGGTCATCCACTGGCTGTGAGGTTTCACCAAATGTCGCCAATATGCTTCCTAGTTTAACCTGGTTGTTTGCCTAGTTGCTTCTACTTTTTGTTCTATTGCCTGTCTCCACTGTAGTTCAAGTTGTTTTAAATTAATGAATTTTTCCACAAGGTTGGCGCTATGTAAATTTTCATTAATATTTTCGATGACATTGTTTGTTGTTGCTACCGCGTTTGTTGTTTCCTTTTCTGCCTCTTTAAGCCGAGAATCCCAGTTTGCAAATAATATTTCTTTATGCGACTCCTCTAGTTTAGGCAAGTCGGCTTTTCTCCCATCTTCTAAATTCTGCCAGGTGATGAAGTCGGAGACCTTTTTCAAGATTTCATCATATTCAAGTCTCATTTCCATGACATGACTTGTGAATTTGTCACTTGTTTCAAAATAATAATTCCATTGCGAAATCTTCTGACATAATAGTTCTTTTTGGTGCATTAGCTGGGAGTTAAGGCCGAGCGATTCAGTAATAAACTGATCAATTTTTGGATAATATTTATGTAGATTAGTTATTCCTTGTATTTGTGCTTCCTTCTTTGCTAAGCTGGTTTGACATTTTATTTGCATCTGCTCAAACTCTTGTTGTAGCTTAGCTAAGTGTATCTTTGTCTGCTGGTCAGATTTTGATTGCTGTAATTGTTGTTCAAGTGACAAAATTTTATCTTCTTTTTCTTTAAGCAAAATTTTCACCTTTGTTGCTTTTTGATGGTCATTGTAGCATAGGCACCTGCAAACTATGAGAGTCTAGTAAGGTTGGCGAATGGGTCGATGGGAGAGTCTTTCCAGAGAACATCCATCATTTCATTATCAGGGGTGGTAACAACTGTAGAGTCCAACTTCCTTTTCTTCCTTTGTCTTTTAAGGATGGCCTGGTGTTGTCGACTATAAAACACATCTAGAGGGGGGAATATCCTCTATTCTTGAAACAATTTCAGAGGTGGGGGTGACAGGGATGTGTTCCACCTTTTGAGTATTTATAGTCTCCTCTGTTGTAATTTCCTGAGTTGTTTCTGTTGTGGAGTTTGCAACTCTAGTGTTTGTTCCTCTGTATTGAGCCTTTTATTAAATTTGTCCCATTCTTCCTCTAAATCAATCGCTAGGGGTTTTATTGGCTGTGTGGAGGTGGCATGGATTTTAGCCTATTTGCTAGCTGAAGTTTACTCAACTGTCTTCTCTCTAGATTGGGTTGTATCCTTTTCTGACTCTCTACTTTTTCTTTTCCCATTTTGTGATGACTTCTCTGATATCCTAGTAGATTTCTCTTAGGATTCTGCTCCAGAATATTTTTAGAAATTTCTTTGGAGTCACCTTCTATACTTACTCTGGGAGTAGGATCCCTTATTGGTTCAATCAATAATTGGTCCAATGGGACCTCTTTTAGCATCCTTTCTCTATAATTGTAAAAGGCTTCAAGACTTTACGGTCAAAAAGTAATTGTGTCATATGCTTCACCTCTGTGAAGGTGTTTTTCTACAAAAAGATGTCATCAAATGCATCTTCCTCATTACTGAATACTTTTATTTTCACCATGGTAGTAAACTATTTGACAGTGTTGAACAGTTCATATTTCCTTCTAGGGAATTTAGGTAATTGCAGAGATAACATAATCTCTGCTTCTTTAAATGCATGACCTAGGTCGTGTAATGCAAATGCTCCACATTGCAAAGGGAATGTAGGCTAGATGTCCTTTTTTGCTTCCTTTAATGTTTTACTCATCCCTCCATCATTAGTTGTTTAATAGAATATCTCTCTAGCCATCAATTTGTCCAAAACATAGTATGGGAGGACATGGGTGGAAGTAATGCTGCCAAATACCCTGATATACGTAAATGTCTCCTCCCTAAACCATATGGCCACTGGGAGGATATCTACCTCAACTTCTTGGGAAAACCTGGGGGCATGTTGGTTATAAAGCCGTTTGTGGATAGGGAGCATAACTCCATGAGAAATTTTGAAAATGTGGTTAAAAGTTAGATTCCCACATGTCTTTATGGTATATGTGAATGGGAAGTGGATTTTGAATAGTCCACTTCCATCCCATGACAGGAAATTTCGAACCAGAACAAATTGCATCCATTACATAGGCGCTCATAAAAAATGGAGGGTAAACCCTCGAAGGAACACTTCTTTTCCTTCTATACTCCATTATTGTTATTGCTAAATTGTCAAACAAAATTTGTTCCCAGTTCATTACAGTTGCAGTAATGGCTACATCTATTAATGACAACCATTCTAGAGAGAATTTAGTACTATTATGTTTTCCAAATAGTCTACATAGCATGGTTGCTGCAAAAATATGAGGGGGACAATTAGACGTAGTAGTGTACATACCGTTCTTTTCTTTCTTGATTTTGCTCTCATTATTTGACTAGGTCTATATGCAGTATGTTGGGTCCTCGTTTTCTTTGGAAAAATTCTCAATGAACTACCTATTGTAGATGACTTGTCGCTCTAGTAGGTGGTACATAAGCCACAAGTTGTTTAGCGTAAAAGATCCCATAACCTCTTGGCTTCTTGTCTTGAATTCTCTGTTTGAAATGTAAGCTTCATCAATAACCCATTTAACCATGTCTGTATAAGGGATTATCTTCAGGTGAGTGGCTATGCGATGCAAAAATGAGCATGCTATCTCAAACATGGAAGTGTCTAAGGAATCATGTCTGTCAACTGTAACCTTCGTTTCCAGAATCCTTGATTGCTCTTCCTTCAGTATATTATACAAAGCCTCCCATGTAGAGGTTCCTCCCTCTCTATTGCATGTAGTATTCGTAAATAGAGGATTCATTTCTGACTTCTCAGAGACAACTGCGTTGCCTTTCTTCACCATTGCTCTCAACGATTTACTGTATAGATTTTCCCTAAAAGTGAAGAACAATAGTTATCGGATACACAAAGATGATAATGATTGTGATATGAAATAATGCAGATAACTTGTAAAGGTGATAAAAGGAGTTTTATTTGAATGCACCTAAGAAGATATCATATCACGTTAAATGGATTTTCACACATAAATGCAGTTATCTCTTTCTAAATTCCCACTAATGCTTCGTTATCCCTTAGCTCTAATGTTCATAAATGTCTGCATCATAAATCAGGAAGAAATCTTTTAGGGTGTCAAACCTTTGAACTCGGATACTTACAATTTTTTGATTTGCAAAGCAATATCATAGTGTTTGTTCTTCTCAATACAGAGGAACAAACACTAGAGTTTGCAACTCTAGTGTTTGTTCCTCTGTATTGAGCCTTTTATTAAATTTGTCCCATTCTTCCTCTAAATCAATCGCTAGGGGTTTTATTGGCTGTGTGGAGGTGGCATGGATTTTAGCCTATTTGCTAGCTGAAGTTTACTCAGCTGTCTTCTCTCTAGATTGGGTTGTATCCTTTTCTGACTCTCTACTTTTTCTTTTCCCATTTTGTGATGACTTCTCTGATATCCTAGTAGATTTCTCTTAGGATTCTGCTCCAGAATATTTTTAGAAATTTCTTTGGAGTCACCTTCTATACTTACTCTGGGAGTAGGATCTCTTATTGGTTCAATCAATAATTGGTCCAATGGGACCTCTTTTAGCATCCTTTCTCTGTAATCGTAAAAGGCTTCAAGACTTTACGGTCAAAAAGTAATTGTGTCATATGCTTCACCTATGTGAAGGTGTTTTTCTGCAAAAAGATGTCATCAAATGCATCTTCCTCATTACTGAATACTTTTATTTTCACCATGGTAGTAAACTATTTGACAGTGTTGAACGGTTCATATTGCCTTCTAGGGAATTTAGGTAATTGCAGAGATAACATAATCTCTGCTTCTTTAAATGCATGACCTAGGTCGTGTAATGCAAATGCTCCACATTGCAAAGGGAATGTAGGCTAGATGTCCTTTTTTGCTTCCTTTAATGTTTTACTCATCCCTCCATCATTAGTTGTTTAATAGAATATCTCTCTAGCCATCAATTTGTCCAAAACATAGTATGGGAGGACATGGGTGGAAGTAATGCTGCCAAATACCCTGATATACGTAAATGTCTCCTCCCTAAACCATATGGCCACTGGGAGGATATCTAACTCAACTTCTTGGGAAAACCTGGGGGCATGTTGGTTATAAAGCCGTTTGTGGATAGGGAGCATAACTCCATGAGAAATTTTGAAAATGTGGTTAAAAGTTAGATTCCCACATGTCTTTATGGTATATGTGAATGGGAAGTGGATTTTGAATAGTCCACTTCCATCCCATGACAGGAAATTTCGAACCAGAACAAATTGCATCCATTACATAGGCGCTCATAAAAAATGGAGGGTAAACCCTCGAAGGAACACTTCTTTTCCTTCTATACTCCATTATTGTTATTGCTAAATTGTCAAACAAAATTTGTGCCCAGTTCATTACAGTTGCAGTAATGGCTACATCTATTAATGACAACCATTCTAGAGAGAATTTAGTACTATTATGTTTTCCAAATAGTCTACATAGCATGGTTGCTGCAAAAATATGAGGGGGACAATTAGACGTAGTAGTGTACATACCGTTCTTTTCTTTCTTGATTTTTCTCTCATTATTTGACTAGGTCTAGATGCAGTATGTTGGGTCCTCGTTTTCTTTGGAAAACTTCTCAATGAACTACCTATTGTAGATGACTTGTCACTCTAGTAGGTGGTACATAAGCCACAAGTTGTTTAGCGTAAAAGATCCCATAACCTCTTGGCTTCTTGTCTTGAATTCTCTGTTTGAAATGTAAGCTTCATCAATAACCCATTTAACCATGTCTGTATAAGGGATTATCTTCAGGTGAGCGGCTATGCGATGCAAAAATGAGCATGCTATCTCAAACATGGAAGTGTCTAAGGAATCATGTCTGTCAACTGTAACCTTCGTTTCCAAAATCCTTGATTGCTCTTCCTTCAGTATATTATACAAAGCCTCCCATGTAGAGGTTCCTCCCTCTCTATTGCATGTAGTATTCGTAAATAGAGGATTCATTTCTGACTTCTCAGAGACAACTGCGTTGCCTTTCTTCACCATTGCTCTCAACGATTTACTGTATAGATTTTCCCTAAAAGTGAAGAACAATAGTTATCGGATACACAAAGATGATAATGATTGTGATATGAAATAATGCAGATAACTTGTAAAGGTGATAAAAGGAGTTTTATTTGAATGCACCTAAGAAGATATCATATCACGTTAAATGGATTTTCACACATAAATGCAGTTATCTCTTTCTAAATTCCCACTAATGCTTTGTTATCCCTTAGCTCTAATGTTCATAAATGTTTGCATCGTAAATCAGGAAGAAATCTTTTAGGGTGTCAAACCTTTGAACTCAGATACTTACAATTTTTTGATTTGCAAAGCAATATCATAGATTGCAATATCGCATAAATCCTTTTCACTTTTCTTACCTTCTCTTGTGTTTTTCCGAGATGCAAGATGCAAGTCGCCCATTTATTGATTCAAAACGTAGCTACTTGTCAGGTTTTTCTATGTAAAGACATTTTTTTATGAGTGGTGGACCTAAACATTTGTTCGTGATATATTTAAGAAGTGGGTACAGGTCTTGATCGCGTTTCACAATATCGATTGATGGTAAGTTTGCAGTTTTCTTTCGAACTGCGATGCGATAAAGGTTATGACACCATCGCAATTTCACATCTCTCTTGTTTTGAGATAACCTTTTAAGGCAGGCTCTTTATAAATAGTGATATGCAATACGAGACGTGGCTTTGAAGAGAAAAGCTTAAGGATCTAGATTATGTTGAAAATATGATAGTTTCGAGGTATAAAGCATAGAGTCCTCTTTTAATCATTTTTTACTGGATTTGCTGGGTTAGCAAGGTCTTTTGATGATGCTTAATCATGTTGTATGTGGGAAGACAGGCATTTAGTAGTTATTTTGAAAAAAGGGGGTTTGATTGATATCTTGCTTTTTTCCAAAAATAAAAGAAATACCTAAATGTTGAGTTTATTTTTTTGGATGGATTTTTTAGAGGGTCCCCATTTATTAATGTAATATTAACTACTACCATTAATAAATGGGGGGTTGTTGAATAGCACAACAAGGTGGTTGATTTCTTACACCATTGGGATCAATGAAATCATATCATAGTGTGGTGGATTGCTTACACCATCGGGATCAATGAAATCATATCATAGTGTGGGAATATAAATATAAAACATAATTTCAATATCATGAAATGAAGCTATGCTAAATAATTATGTTTTCATAACATTTGGTTTGGGTTTTGTAGTCTTCCTTTTATGTGATCAACACCACCTAGAGGTCTTATAGGTCCTCCAAGACCACCTTACCCATGACATCTCACACTAGTTCACAATAGAAACATCCATTTCCTATAAGTAGTTGATTTCATATGTATAAGCACATATTCATCATCATTTACATAATAGTCAACTCTATAGTAACGAATATAAAATACATTTTATTATCAAAGACCATTTCACATGCCTCAAATAGAGATAAATAATCAGTTCTATGACCTAGAATTTATCAATCAACTATGGATTCAATTCCCAATATTATGCAAAATATATTTAGGCAAAGAAGGGAATCGCACAGATGATTAGGACTATAAAATTGGAACCAAAAATATAATATGTTTTCTTGGATAGGCCTGATGAACCTACTCGTAAATTATCATCATTTATAATACACCTCCAAGTATTGAGAAGGGACCAAATTATGGTTGACAATCACTAAAGAGTCAAAAGGATGGGCTTGGATTGTTTTTCTTTTGAATGGCTTGTGTTAATTATAATGATTGTTATTTTTATATTAATATAAATTTAAATTTTTTAAGATATCAATTTATTTTCGAAGTGAAAGAAGGTTTGTATTCTGTAGATTTTGATTTTTCTCTTTCTAAGTAAATTTGGAGTAAGATGGATCTATGTTAATTCTAAATAATTATTATTTATATTTATATGTTGTAGAGATATAATTAAATGATCTAATAAAACCATATAGCATCATAAACATATACCATAACACATCTCACTTTGTCAAATTTAAAAAGAAATAATTATAACTAGTTTATAACTTTTTTTTAAATTACTATTATTAGTTATATCTATTAATTATAAAAATAATAATATATGATTAACATGTATATAAGAAAACTATGACAAGATTTTTCAATTAATAGAGATTCACTTTGTCACTTTCCATGGAGTTTCTTAATTTATATAAATAAACTTTGTTTATAGTATGTCACACTCATATCATGACTTATCAACACTACATAATAAAAAAAACCATAATTCATATTACTGGATTATTTTTTTAATTAATCAATTTACTTTTAAAATAAATCTTAAAAACCTATTCTAAAATAGACACATTGGAGTATTATATA
>APFE030525916.1:26779-43915 GCA_000404065.3 Pinus taeda
AACATGGGATTTGGTTGAGCTACCAAAAGGTAAAGAAGTCATTGGAGTGAAATGGGTTTACAAGACCAAGAGCAATGCTGAAGGCAAGATAGAAAGGCACAAAGCAAGGCTGGTTGTCAAAGGCTACAAGCAGCAGTATGGGAGAGATTATGAGGAGACTTTCGCACCGGTTGCAAGAATGGAAACCGTGAGAGCAGTGCTGTCCATAGCAGCACAAAACAAATGGAAATTCTACCAAATGGACGTGAAGTCAGTATTCCTAAATGGAGTGTTAAAGGAAGAGGTTTATGTTGAACAGCCTCTAGGCTATGAGAAGAAAGGTGAAGAGCACAAAGTGTGCAAATTGAAGAAAGCTCTTTATGGGCTGAAGCAAGCGCCAAGAGCATGGTACAGCAGAATAGATTCATATCTATTGGATAATGAATTCGACAAGTGTGAAGGAGAACCCAGCGTCTACATCAAAGAAAAAGATGGTAAAATTTTAATTGTTGCCTTATATGTTGATGATGTTATTTTTACAGGTAATGATGATCAGCTCATTAAGAATTTTAAATCAGTCATGAAAGAGGAATTTGAAATGATTGACATGGTTTTCTTGAGATACTTCTTAGGCATAGAAGTAGATCAAAATGAAAAAGGAATTTTTATCTCACAGGCAAGATATGTAAATCAATTATTGAGCAGATTTAACATGCAAGAATGTAAGGCAACGATCACTCCCACAGTAATGGGATTAAAACTCAGTAGAGAGGACAGCAGCAAGGATTTCGATCCTAGTTTGTACAAGAGTATTGTAGGCAGCCCTATGTATTTAACAACAACTAGGCCTGACATTATGTATGCTATTAGTTTAATTTCCAGATTCATGGAGAGGCCAAAGGAGGCACATTGGCAGGCAGCAAAAAGAATCTTGAGGTATGTCAAAGGTACCAAAATGTTTGGAATTTTATATAATGTCTCAGAACATTCAGATTTGGTTGGATACACAGATAGTGATTGGGTTGGAAGTGTTGATGATTGGAAGAGCACTTCCGGTTATGTTTTTCATATGGGTTCAAGAGCCATTTCATGGGCTTCCAAGAAGCAGTCCATTGTAGAATTGTCTACAGCAGAGGCTGAATATGTGGCAGCTATAGCAGCAGCATGTCAAGCAGTTTAGATGAAAAGGATGTTGAGGAGCTTAGGCCAAGAGCAGGCAAAAGCGACAGTGATTTTTTGTGACAATAGCTCAGCTATTGCATTGTCAAAGAATTCAGTGTTTCATAAGAGAACGAAACGCATTGATACAAGGTTTCACTAAATCAGAGAATTGGTGAACAATGGAGAAATTGTCCTAGAACATTGCAGGACTCAAGAACAGGTTGCAGACATCTTGACAAAGCCATTGGATCAGAAAAGCTTTGAATTTTTGAGGAAGTGTCTGGTTATGACCGAATGCCTAGCAGTTGAAATTAAAGGGGAGTGTTGAATTTGTAATTTCAACCGTGCACGGGCCAGCATTTAATACAACTCAAAACCACCCAGCAAAACCACAAACCGTCGGTAACTTTATCGCACCGCTTTTGCATGGAGGTAGTTTTCGTACACAAGAGCTCCGATACAATTTGGAGTTGACGCGTGGATGAGGCGTGACATCAGCCTCTGACATTTATCGGAAGGTAAAAGTCGGTTAAAAAGTGGCTTCTGATATTCTCCTCCGCCGTCTGATCTGCTCCAGCATTATCCACCGTTGATTGTTCAAAGTTGCACTGTGGAGTAAAGCTCGATTAAAAAGGGCTTCCGATATTCTTGTCAGTCGTCCGATGGGGTTCTTCACTCTCCGCCGTCGATCGCATGAAGCTGCATATGGGCCCGCATCAAATCAAATTGCGTGGAGTAAAGTCAAGTTGAATTTTGACCATACCTTATTAAAGTTTTGTCATAACGCGTAGGTGGATTTTTAATTTTCTTTTACGGCATGTATGGGCGAAATTTAAAATAGGCATGGGCATAGGTAAATTCTCTTAAATTTTAATATTTTTCTTTTACGGGAGTATGGTCATGTACGCAAGATGTACGCAAGGTAAATTTTTTTTGGTTAATGTGGTTGCATACGTATAGTATGTTTATGTTTTTGTTGACCATTCAGTAAGTGTAAGAAATAAAAAACGCACAACAGTGCAGGAAGAAAGGCGAGAGGTGAAAGAAGAAAACCAAGGTGAAACGCATAGACAGTATTCCATAGGGCAAACCCAGAAAACCCTCACAAACATTCTCAGCAAGAAGAGCAGTCCAGAATAAACCAAAAGGGTCGGTTGCTTGGCACAAAGAACAAGTGGAAACAAGATCGAGGCATTAGGACAGACCATTAAATGCTGAATTAAACTCACAACTGCCACCAATTGTGAAAAATCCCCGCAGACGATCTCCACGCAAGGAAACAAGAGATATTTTTTTGACACGTCATTACATACGGACGTGTAGAACTGTGGGCCCTTTGGGCTGGGTTACACCAATCCACATTATAGTATTTGAGCTCGAAGCCTTGAGTACCATTGAAGTGCATTAGAAATCTCTTTGTACACACCATTTTATTTCACAAGTCTTTTGAATGAACCTAGAAATCATAACAATTACAAATGAACAATGTAGCATGATAGTAATAAGGTAGATAAGATTCCCCACTAGTTATCAATATTTAGTCACATCCTCAAATTCATTCTTATAATGTTATGTAATCTTCATATTTTTCCCTATTGGAGTAGAAACAAGATTATAATCAACCATGAAAATTTGTGCAACAATTCTCCAATATACTTCTTTTGGGAGAAATTACTTCAATATCAAAGTAGTAGTGAAGATGTTCCATATATGCCATATTAAAATCCTTCTTCAATTCTTTCTTGATGGATGCAATATATAATTCATTATTCTTTGTTATTAAAAGACAATCTACATCAACCACGTGATGTATAATAGTTTTCCCAACATTCTTGACAAACAAAGTTGCATCATCAAGATTAAAATGCTTAAATTTCATCTTATAAATATGCCTGATTATATTTACATACCATGTGCAAAGTAACTGCTTCAACCATACGAAGACATGATGAGCTTGCATACCTTCTGTTTTTGACCTTTCAAAGAAAATCATGTTGGTTGAGACATGTAGAGTTTATTTTTCAAGTCTCCATTCGAGAAGGTGTTCTTTGCATCCATGTGATGAATTTCGCACCTATTATGTATTGCAAAAACTAACAATGCACTAATGGTAACCCATTTTTTTGTTTGGATAACGGTGGCTCAACATAGTATATTCCTTCTTTATGTGAAAATGTTGTGACTGCAAACCTTACCTTATGCCTGTCAATTGATCCATATAATTTCGAATAGTTCTTCTACAACCACCTACAACCAATTGGTTTGGTTCCAATTGGAACATCCTCCAACTTCCACATATAACTCTTAGTAAAAGCAATTTCCTCAAAGAAAGAGAACATTATGCAAAAGAAAATATGGAAATCCATGCAATTTGAGAGTGATGCTTCCTATTCTTGTAGGTTTAATGTTGGAGCCATTTGTAAAATATACTACACCATCTACATTGTCATTGAATTCTTAAAACTATCTCTCCACAAAGTCAAATGGAAAAGTTACGCTTCTTTCAAACCATCAAGCCTCTCTCTAGGTACTAAATGAAGTTTTGAATAAGTACTCATTTTGGTAGTATTTCAATGAGAAATAACATATTGAGTGGTTTTAAGAACTCTACCACTTACTTCCTTTTGTTTCTTCTTAGATTTGATCTTATCTCATGGCATCATATAAGTCTTCATTTCAAGTCCATTATTAACACAATAAAGATAGCGAAGAGCAAATCTCTCACCATGATTTTGTCTACCAACCATTCTTTTGAAAAGCTTAAACTCTTCTTCTCACATCCTCTATTACTACTTCCAACCTACCCACTAAATGTATATGATTGACCAAAAAATAAAACCTCAAAGGCAAGCACACTTGTTGAAATGAATGCAAGTTTTTGTTGAACTGTACACAAAAATATAGGTGTTGTTATGCACAAAAGTATGGTTTCGAAGTAACAACTATCCTAGAAAGTTTTGAGGCTAAATTTTGTAATATAGGCATGAATGAGCTATTATGGGTGCACAATCCTGCTATTGTGGAGGCAAAACTCTTTTTCTCTACTCTAGGAAAAAATTATAAAGAGAAGCTTATTTTCTTTTGGAATATACCAATCTAGTTGGAGATATTTTCCTCATTTACAACCTTCAATCCTTTGGGATCCTCTTTACTAGACAATTCGTCGTTTCCCACTCTTTCACCGCTATTTTCTTTTAGCGCATGAAAAGCCACCACCACCTAGTCCTATTTTCGTGGGTGAAGAATTGTGGCAATTGACCTATAATTTAAGTCCAATCCCTTCGTTTTGTGCTTCCTTATCATATTTTTTTCACTGCATACCCCTTTCTATTGGTGTCATCTCCTATATCCACAAGCTATTTGATTGAAAATATTGTTTGAATCACAGAAATAGTGGGTTGATTGATTGTAAGAGGATTATTATAAAAATCCTTGCCGTCAACTTTGAGAGACGCCATGAAAATTTCAACATTTCAGAGGAAAAATATTTTGATTTCATGATGCAAGATAACAAAAGAAGTATATTGAAGAAACTCTGAGAAGACATCATCCTGGCTTGACGATTAGAAGATAAACGAATTTAACTTCATTCAATTTATTAGAGATATAGGATCCAATATTTCCTTTGAGTTTGAACCCTTGTGCATGTTGGAATGTATTAATTACTCCTAATTATATAGTTAGTTTAGCTTCTATTAGTTTATATTGAGTTTAAATCTAGGAAGTGTAATTCATGTATATGTAATGTTAGTACTTTTAAGTTTATTTAATCATATAGCTTCAAGCAATTAAATTAATGAATTCAAGTAATAATGTTATAGATTTAGTATGTTGTGTGTTGTATTTTTCTATGTTATTTTGAATTTGGTTTTCTCATCCAAAGAGCAAAGTGCAGACAAAGGAAGTTGGCATACCAAGAGTAGGTTCTAGTGAAAGGATTTTGAAAGATGAGTAGTTGTTTGTTGTTTTGCATGGTAGCCCGAGATAGTGTTGTGGTTTGAGGGTTTGTAAACCCACAACCATTTATAAAAATACTTGTTGTGTCATTTGCATAGACACTGCTTTGTCCATTGTTGGTGAGTAATATTTGTTGTTTGAAGAAGTCACCAAAGAGAGATTTTAAAAAATTAATATTGAGAGACACTTGAAAAGGGTGTTATCTTCACTTTACAATGATGGTTCAAAAACATACCTTCATAATATTATTAATAATAAAGGGTTGTATTGAAACAAATAACCCTACATTTTTGAAAAACATATAATTATCACAAACTCAACAAATAAATCCAAAATACAAATGAAACAAAACAATTCCATCCTCATAATATTATTAATAACGAAGGGTTGTATGGAAACAAATAACCCTAGATTTTTGAAAAACATATTATTATCACAAACTCAACAAATGAATTTAAAATACAAATGCAATAAAACAATTCCATTTTCATGATTAGATGAAAGCGATATTTCTTTATAATGTTTTCAGCAATGAGTTTTCCATTAAGATTACAAGTATCTTGGAGAACGAGAAGACGTGAACAGTCTATGTTTGAATTGAACGAAAACGTCTGTAACGGATTAATCACGTGTGCTATACAAACTTTGATCGAATTAAGGTGAAGTGAATAAAGCATCCGCTTTTGATTCATCCAAACAATAGATTCCCACTCATCACACATTTCTTTATGCCCGTGTTCTTAGGAATATTAAATTGCCCGTTCCATCATCTCCTGTTTTAGCTTGTAAATACTGTGTATAATTTTACTTTAAACGTTTTAGAATTGTTAAAAAAACGAATCGAATTGTAAATATCCATTAGTAAGGTTGGATAATTCAAATATGATGTGAATTTTAAAAAAAGTTCAATTAAAAATACAATTCTATTGATTACGATGCGTTGAAAACGAATAATAGCAGGACGGCTGCTACAATGTCAACGTCAAACAGATCGCTGAGCTAGGTTGAGTGGTGGAGGCTGAAATTAGAATATACATATATAGCTATTATTTTCTTATATATTAAAATTTAAAATAATTTAAATTGTAAACGAAAGGAGTGGAAGTGAGCGCAGTGAATGAGGGAGCCCTTACTCGGTGCAGTTATGGTAATTTTAAAACCAAAATCAGATGCCGCGTGTTCATCTCCATTTACCAGGTACTTTACTTTTCTCAGTTGCAATGCATAGTAGGAATTTTCCATGTTTGTTCTTAAGCAGTGGCATACGTGTTCATCTAGAATTTTGAGGGTCTTCCGGTATGAGTGGTATCTCTCACCATTTAATTATTAACATTATTAATTTTGCAACAAGGTACCTCTGAATATCAGTAATTTTTGGTTGACGTTTTTTATATTTATGAAGTTGTTTGGATTTTTTGGTGTTGGAATGTGGCTCGTGAAATCTTGATTTGTGTTATTTAAATTGGTTTTACTTTTTTTATTATTTTGAGGTGAAATCTTGATTTGTGTTATCTAAACTGGTGTTTTGGCTATATACATCGACTCAGCGCATGAAAAATTCTTAGGGCACTTGGTGTGTACAGTGGTTACCCATCAAATTTGTGATTTCAATAAATTCCTACTCTATTTTAGAGAAATTAAACCAGAAAGACCCACTATAAAAGCTTCCAAAAAATCTCACTAAACACAAAGAGCATGTGTTTCCTCCTAAGAAATGAAATGAAATGACATTTTAATGTCAATGACATTAAAAATAGTCTATGAGACCAATAGTTCCCTATTTCTCGCTTTTTGCAATTCAATTCCTTTCCGATTCAAATTGATGATGAGTTGGCCCAACCTTCCAACAATCCTCTCGGTAGAAAGACAATGGCAAGAAACTGATGCTAACATGTTCTCATAACATTATCTGATGTCACATTCCAAAATGAAATGTTTTTCCGATTCCACTACCCTAGACGTGCAGAATGTATACACCCGTTCTTCCCAAGCTTCTTTAGGCCTTTTCCACCGTTATTTTTCACACTGAAGTTGATGCGAGTTGGTCCTTAATTGAGCAATAAGAACCTTTTCCCTCATGGAAATGCTAGCTCCAATGAACTATTTTTGTTGTAGTTTTGTAAATAACACGTAGAGTTTAATTCCTCACTGTAGTACTTATTTCTAGCCAACTCTTTTCCCCATACCTTTTAAAATTCTCCATAACAAAATCCTTTATCTCCTTGCTATTTGTGGGACAAACATTAAGGTAGATATTCTATTTTTGCATCCATGTGTAGTTTTCTTTCATCCATGTTTTATTTCTTTCACTCACGCCTTCATTGAAGATAACATTAGGCTATCTACCAACTCTCATTTGCTCAATTATTTTTAGATATCTTATGAGACACACCATAACAATTGTTTTGATGGGAGTTGCTCCTATTTCACTCAACATTATCTCATAATGTACTGGTCTTTTTATTTTGAACTTTCTCATGATGAAGTGTTTTTTAATTTTCTCAATTTGTTTCTGATGCAGGAGCATCTAGCTGACAAGACGAGATTAAAGGAAGGTTGTTTGGTCTTTGAAGGGGACAGAGGAGTAAATTCGCTGAATGGATAACGTGTTTGTTTCTTTTACTTTTATTTGATTAAGTTATTTAAGTTCGATAAATAGACAGTAATTAGGAACAGTAGGAATTAGAATTAATTAGGCTCAATGTCTTAAAAAACTAATTAACCCTTGTTGTAATGTTGAACGACAATTAAAAGTTTTGTAACGAAACTTATATAACTAATTGGACATAACCAACAGCGGTTGGAAAACCTAACAATTTTCTAACAGTTGCTTTAAGAGAGGAACAAAACACAGTGTGGGGTTCGATTGTCAGAGAAATGAGAAAATAAAGAATTGTAATTTTGTGCATATTTCCTCTCCAACGCCCCAAAGACCGTCTACATTATCTATGTGAAATTACATTTGTTTTATGTACAATACAGATTGTGGTAATATTCTTACAAGCTATGACGCGACTGGAGTTGTAACGAAATTAGAAATGGAACGTAAGGACACAGGTTGAAAATAAATTCAAGGAACCTGCAGTGGAAAGCCAATCATATAGTCCTCGAGACCACATATATAATTGAACGTCAAGGAGATGGAATTACCGAGCCAAAACAAGCAATTAAATTCTAAAATTGCCAGGTATGCAAATAAACAACCAATTATAGTTTCATATTTAAATTTATACAAACGAGAAAATAGAGTTCTAGTTCCTTTTACATACACACACACACATATATATCCTGTTCGAAACAAAAGAAAAAGGACATGTTCCACAATGATATTGCCCATGCCTATGACAAAGTAGGAATTGAACACAGTACAGGTTTAGAACCCACGATCCATTACAATAACTAGACAGGAAAGAAATGCCTATGTAAGCCTACAGTGAGACAATGTACAGACAACGACCCAACAAATCATAATTATATAGACCCTAATAACCATAATCTAAGGTCGAACAGAAGCCACCAGAGAACAGAGGAACGACACTACCTGTGTCTAGTCGGATCAACCAAATTGCTAAGTGCTGAAACCCTCGAGCAGCCATGCTTGCAAATGTAACCAATTAACAAACGTTATTAGTAGCCAGCAATACAAAGAGACGAGGACTCGCAACATAACAAAGCAAATAAGGTCCAGTTCTTTACTTGACGAAGGCAAGCCGCAACCATAACAATTCCACCAGGTCACCCTACTCACAAGGAGACGAAACATTAGTTGACTGAGGGAAAAGGAGTAGATATTGGTAGCATGGGACTAAATGAACTTACCCTATGAGTGACAGAGGAACCGAAGAAGGTTTACACTGGATTCTGCCAGCTTCGTGGAAAATCGATTCGAAAACAGAGTGTTGCCACCTGAAGCAGCTCCAACCGGCAAACAACCACGACAACTGAGGAAGGCACAGACATTAAAAATTCATATCGAAGAGAAGGGACATAGGGATGTAATAGAAAGCCACAGACACCCAACGAACAGTCAAAATTTAACACGGACCAGACAAGAATTGAACCTATCGATTGGGTACAGCCAGTGCTGGACGAAGAGGGGAGATTATTAGGCTGAAGTCCTGAACCAGAGGACGCAGCAATAGAACTCCATATCGAACCCACCAGAAACCGCCAAGAACATAGAGCTCACAGAACCGGGAGAATGGGTAAACAAATGACTTGGGCGCGGGTTTGATCACCCATACTGAGACAGGTTTGAGAATTCCGAGAGTGGACACTTGTTAAAGAACCGAAACCAATAGTACCAATCAACTGTAGGAGTGCCAAGGCTCAAATCCTTATCATTAAAATCAACCGCCAACAAATCAATCCAATACCAAAATATTTTGTTCATAATTAAATTCACTTTATTTCCGCATTGATAGCCATGGGAAGTGTGTCAATGTGGGCTGGACTCATCAAGTGGTATCAGAGCAAGGAGTTGAAGGAATTGAGATATGGAGGTTAAAAGACGAGGACGTGGAAGAGGTGTGCACAGAGCACCAAATGAGGGCTTAAGGGAAGAATTAAGGACCCTTATTGCTTGCCTAGAGGCAGTGGAGGCAGGAAGGAGAAGAGACCCGGAACTTGGGGATGATAGTGGAGAGGAGGTAGTAGTTACTGTAGAGGAATCAGAGGAAGAGACCCAAGAAGTAAAATTGTTGAGGTCAGTGCTGCTTGCCAGTAGCAAACCCAAACTGGATATTCCTAACTATGATGGCAATCTGTCCACCGATGTTCTGTTGGACTGGATAAGTGAGTTGGATATGTATTTTGAGAACGAAGAGATCAGTGAAGAAAAAAGGGTCAGATTCACTGCAACCAAATTGAAGGGACAGGCCGCTTTATGGTGGGAGAATGTCCAGGCAGATAGAAGGAGAATGAATAAGCTATCGATAAGGAAGTGGCCAAGGATGGTGACAAAGCTGAAAGGCAGATTCCTGCCTAAAGATTATCAAGTTGAGCTTTATCGACGGGTACAGAATTTGAGACGGAAAGGTATGACCGTAAAGGAATATACAGAAGAGTTCTACCGTGTGAACTTGAGTATTGGATACACTGAGCATACTCCAGAGAAGACATCGAGATATGTGAATGGTTTGAGGCTGGAAATATTGGATGAGATCAATATTATTTCTCCGCAAAACATAGAAGAAGCCTTTTAGAGTGCTGTAAAGGCTGAGGAAAAGATTAATAGAAAACAAAATAACAGGAGAGGATGAGGAAATGGCAGAGGACGAGGACAGTCCTATGGCAGAGGGAGAACTACCAGTAACAGCGAAGAGGGAAGCAACTCCAGGGCTTCAAGAACATCAGAGAAGGGAGATAGCATAAGAGGAGGTCAGCCATATCAGCGAGGAAGGGGGAATAGCCGAAGAAGGGGAACTAATTTCCAGTGTTACAGGTGCCATAAGTGGGGGCACAGATCCTTCGAATGCTGGGAAACAGAGCAAGCTGGCCAGAGGGGATTATTTGTTGCACAGCCTGAGGAAGATGAGGCACTGCCCCAGGAAGTAGAAAATGTGGCAAAAACAGGAGAGGCTTTGGTTCTAAATAAGGTGCTATTGAAGCCAGCTAAGGAGACTTCCGAGCAGACCCAACGGAAGGCACTGTTCTGGACAGTTTGTAAATTAGATGGTAAGTGCTGTAAATTGATCATAGACAGCGGGAGTACAGATAACCTGGTTGCCACTGAGATGGTGGAGAAGCTGGGATTGAGGCGACTTAAGCACCCTACACCTATTAGTTGATGAACAATGCGAGGTCGAATTTCACAGTGGCAAGTACCAGGATAGGGTTGTCTACGATATTATGGCAATGGACGTGTGCCACATACTGCTAGAGAGACCGTGGCAGTATGATCGGAAGGTGGTACACAATGAGAAGACGAATTGTTACAAATTTTTGAAAGATGGAGTCAAGCATACGCTTGTACCCATCAAAGAAGAGGATACAGCAGAAGCGAGTGGAACAAAAGCCTTATTAGTAGGTGGAAAATAGTTTATTAAACAGATTGAGGAGAACGAAGTGAATTATGCTATCATTAGGAGAACTAAGACTGTGTTGCTGCACATAGAAATGTCTGAATTGCCTACAGAGATTCAGGAGATGTTAGAGGAATTCAAGGACATTGTAGTTGATGACTTACCGGACAAGTTACCTCCCAAGAGGAGTATTAGCCATCATATTGATTTCATACCCGGAGCAAGCCTACCAAATAAAGCAGCGTACCAGATGAGCCTAAAAGATAATGAAGAGATTCGGAAACAAGTGCAAGAGTTGCTAGACAAGGGACTGATCATAGAAAGCTTGAGCCCTTGTGCGGTACCAACAATACTTGCACCTAAGAAGGGTGGAGAATGGTGAATGTGTACGGACTCACGAGCTATCAATAAAATCACTATTCGGTTCAGGTTTCCCTTACCGATAATGGACGATATGATGGATTGTCTTAGTGGTGCAGCTTATTTTACAAAGATTGATCTGAAGAGTGGTTATCAACAGATCAGGATCAGAGAAGGAGACAAGTGGAAGACAACCTTCAAAAGCAATGATGGACTGTACGAGTGGTTGGTCATGCCATTCGATTTGAGTAATGCTCCCAGTACTTTTATGAGGTTGATGAATGAAATGTTGAAAGAGTTCATCGGTAAGTTTGTGATAGTATATCTTGACGATATTTTCATTTTCAGCAGAATGAAAGAAGAGCACCTTCAACATGTTCGAAGGGTGCTAGAGAAGTTACAACAGAACAAACTATTGATAAACTTAAAGAAATGTACTTTCCTGTGGAACAAACTAGTTTACTTGGGTTTTGTAATCCCAAAAAATGAATTGAAGATGGATCCAGAAAAGATCGCAGCGATTGTCAATTGGCCGTCACCAAAGAGCTTGTTTGAGGTACGTAGTTTTCACGGGTTGGCGAGTTTTTACCGCAAGTTTATAAGAAATTTTAGTGAAATCTACGTGACGATGCTAGACACCATCAAAAAGGCCAGTCGGCCTTTTTGTTGGACCAAAGCAGCAGAGAACAGTTTCCAGCTCTTGAAGTGGAAGATTACAGAGAGGCAGATTCTAAGGCTACCATATTTTAATAAGCTTTTCAAGGTTCGATACGATGCAAGTGGGACAGCCATTGGTGCTATGCTCAGTCAGGAAGATAAACCTATTGCATTCTTTAGTGAGAAATTGAATGAAAGCAGGCAGAAGTATTCCTCATATGACAAGGAATTCTATGCAGTGGTCTAAGCTTTAAAACATTGGAGACATTACCTGCTGGGAAGTGAGTTTGTGCTATTTTCTGATAATTCAACGCTGCAATATATAATGTAACAACACAAATTGAACCATAAGCATGCCAAATGGGTAGAGTATCTGCAAAGTTTCACCTTTGTGCTCAAACACATCAGTGGGTAAGCCAATAAAGTGGCAGACGCATTGAGCAAAAGAGCTTTGCTCTTACAGGAAAGTACAATATAGGTGATGGGATTCGAACACTAAAAGGATTTGTACCAGACCAACACAGACTTCAAGGAGGCCTTTGAAGCCTGTCAAAATCCCATGCTGAGAAATGCAAGTCCATGGTTGGACTACAACTTGCAGGAGGGACTATTATTTAGAGGAGGACAGTTATGTATCCCAGACTGTTCGATGAGGGAAAATATTATACCTGAGAAACATAGTGGGGGTCTAGCCAATCATTTCGGCATAGACAAAACTTCAGAGCAACTCGAACACTTTTATTGATGGCCTAGAATGTGCAGGGATGTACAGCGGTATGTGAACAGGTGTAAACTATGTCAACTAGCAAAAGGACATAGGCAAAACACTGGACTTTACACACCACTACCTGTTCCAAGTAGGCCATGGGACTCAGTCAGCATTGACTTTGTCTTGGGGCTGCCTAGAACGCAGCAGGGATATGACTCAGTGATGGTGGTGGTAGACAAATTTTCAAAAATGGCACATTTTATCCCTTGTCGAAAAACTAGTGATGCCACTCATGTAGCTCACCTGTTTTTCACAGAGATTGTTAGAGTACACGGCCTACCCAGATCTATTATTTCTAAGAGGGACGTAAAATTCATAGGACACTTTTGGCGCACCCTGTGGAAACCGTTGGACACACAGTTGAACTTCAATTCGGCATATCATTCGCAGACTGATGGACAAACAAAAGTGGTGAACAAGAGATTGGGAATTTTGTTACAGAGTTTGACTGGGGAAAATTCACGGTATGGGATCGTGCTCTCGCTTAGGCATAATTCTCTTATAACGATTCGCCAAATCGTAGCATCGGACACAGTCCATTTCAAATTTTATATGGGATGCATCCTCGGGGGATACATGAACTACAAGATTTGGGAAAGTTGGAGCGGAGGAGTGCAGACGGAGAAGATTTTGCAGAAGCGATGAGTGAACTACATGAACGGGTGAAGTTAAAATTGTAGCACAGCGTGCAGAAATACAAACAAAAGGTAGATCTAAAGCGGCAGGAAGTCTAATTCAATATAGGTGACAAGGTCCTTGCACACTTACACAAAGAACGGTTTCCTAAGGCCACGTATAATAAGTTAAAATTTAAAAAGATTTGTCCTTGTAAAATTTTGCACAACTTCTCAGCCAGCGCTTATGAAATTCGGCTGCCACTTGGTATAGGCATATCGCCTATTTTCAATGTGGCAGACCTATTTCCATATATTTCCAACTTAGAGGAAGACAGTGTGGTACGGCCAGAACGGGACACCCAAGTTAGAGACAATTTTTGAATGAGGCACATGCCTTCGATTCAGCCCCATGAGATCGAGTTGATTCTCGATACCTAGGTAGCCAAGAGGACTCATACGAAGGAGTATCTATGATACCTCGTCAAGTGGAAGAACTGTCCAATTGAGGACAATTTGTGGCTCAAAGCGGCACTGATAAAGAATGTTGGTTATTCTATGGAGGAGCTCATGGAACAGTGCCATGACTTTTTCTTACCCTGGGAGCTTGATGCAGGAGCATCTACCTGACAGGACGAGATTAAAGGAAGGCTATTTTGTCTCTGAAGGGGACATAGGGGTAAATTCGTTGAATGGATAATGTGTTTGTTTCTTTTACTTTTATTTGATTAAGTTGTTTAAGTTAGATAAATAGACAGTAATTAGGAACAATAGGAATTATAATTAATTAGGCTTAATGTCTTAAATAGCTAATTTAGCCCTTGTAGTAATGCTGAACGACAATGAAAAGTTCTATAACAAAACTGATGTAACTAATCAGACATAACCAACAGTAGTTGGAAAACCTAACGGTTTTCTAACAGTTGCTTTAAGAGAGGAACAAAACACAGTGTGGGGTTTGATTGTCAGAGAAATGAGAAAATAAAGAATTGTAATTTTTGTGCATATTTCCTCTCCAACGCCCCAAAGACCGTCTATGTTATTTATGTGAAATTACATTCGTTTTATGTATAGTACAGATTGTTGGTAATATTCTTATAGGCTATGACGCGACTGGAGTTTTAACGAAATTAGAAATGGAAGGTTAGCACACAAGTTGCAAATAAATTCAAAGAATGTGTAGCAGAAAACCAATCATACAGCCCTCAAGACCACATATATAATTGAACGTCAAGGAGACGGAATTAGCGAGCCCAAACAAGCAATTAAATTCTAAAATTGCCAGGTATGCAAATAAACAACCAATTACAGTTTCATATTTAAATTTATACAGATGAGAAAATAGAGTTCTGGTTCCTTTTACACACACACACACACACACATATATATATATCCTGTTCAAAACAAAGAAAAAGGACCCGTTCCACAATTATATCGACCATGCCTATGACAAAGTGGGACTTGAACACAATATGGGTTTAGAACCCATGATTCATTACAATAACCAGACAGGAAAGAAATGCCTGTGTAAGCCTACAATGAGACAATGTGCAGATAGTGACCCAACAAATCATAATTATACAGACCCTAACAAACATAATCTAAGGCCGAACAAAAGGAACCAGAGAATAGAGGAACGACACTACCAGTGTCTAGTCGGATCAACCAAATTGCTAAGTGCCGAAACCCTCGAGCAGCCATGCCTGCAAATGTAACCAATTAAAAAAAGTTATTAGCAACCGACAGTACAAAGAGACGAGGACTCGCAACATAACAAAGAAAATAAGTTCCAGTTCTTTACCTGAAGAAGGCAAGCCGCAACCATAACAATTCCACCAGGTCACCCTGCTCACAAGGAGCTGAAACATTAGTTAACTGAGGGAAATGGAGTAGATATTGATAGCATGGGACCAAATGAACTTACCATATGAGTGATGGAGGAACCAAAGAAGGTTGACACCGGATTCTGCCAGCTTCGTGGATGGTTGATTTGAAAACAGAGGGTTGCCACCTAATGTAGCTCCAACCAGCAAATGACCATGACAACTGAGGAAGACACAGACATTAAAAACACATACCAAAGAGAAGGGATGCAGGGACGTAATAGAAAGCCATAGACACCAAACGAAAAGTCAAAATTTAACATGGACCAGACAAGAATTGAACCTACTGATTGGGTACAACCAGTGCTGGACGAAGAGGAGAGATTATCAAGCCAAAGTCCTGAACCAGAGGACGCAACAATAGAACTCCATATCGAACCCACCACAAACTGCCAAGAACATAGATCTCACAGAATCGGGAGAATGGGTGAACAAATCACTTGGGCGCGGGTTTGATCGCCCATACCGAGACAGGTTTGAGAATTCTGAGAGTGGACACTTGTCAAAAAAACAAAAGCAACAGTACCAATCAACTGTGCAAGCACCAAGGATCAAATCCTTATCATTAAAATCAACTGCCGACAAATCAATCGAATACCAAAATCTGTTGTTAATAATTAAATTCACTTTATTTCCGCATTGATAGCCAGGGGAAGTGTGTCAATGTGGGCTGGACTCATCAGTTTCCATTTTGAGACAGGGTTGCTACTAGCCCACAATTCACAGCCATATAGCATCACTGGACAAACTAGGACTTCAAAAAGCACTTTAATTGTTTTCCAATCCCATAAATCCATGCCTCTACATCTATTTCGAAGAGCATATAATGCTTTCCACCTTCATAAAATTCTCTTCTTTCTACAGTCCTCCCAATCGAGTTTGTTGTTGAAATCAATCCCGAGGTACTTGTACTCATTTACTTCTTCAAGAGGTCACAAGTTCAAAACCAGAGGCAATAGAGTATGTATGCCTTCGTAGACTTAGCAATCAAATCTCTAGGCAGAGGTGGGTCCTCGAAATCGATTTTGTTGTTGAAATCAATCCCCAGGTACTTGTACTCATTTACTTCTTCAAGAGGTCACAAATTCAAAACCAGGGATGGTAGAGAATGTATCCCTTCGTAGACTTAGCAGTCAAATCCCTAGGTGGAGGTGGGTCCCATGGTGGTAGAGTATGTATGCTTTGGTAGACTTAGCAGTCAAATATATGGGTGGAGATGGGTCCCATGTTTCATAAACAAGGGGTCTCATACACCAACTTGATGTCTGACTTGGCTGTGACCTTAAAATTAGATAATAATAATAATACTTATAGCCTTACATCTAAATTTAACAAGTTTTAGATGAAATAATCATTATTTATAAAACTATGGTTGGAAAATCCATAATTCACCCTATGTCACATTAATAATGAATTATTAAATCTCATTAATGATGAATTAATTATGACTGAAAGAGTGTGGCCATCGTGGATGATTTTAAAGTTGTTATATTATAGTAGACGGTTTGAACTTTTACCTATAATGTTTTTATATCTTAATAACAGTTAATTTATTAAATTAATATTTATAATTTATATATGATGAAAACTTATATTATTAATACATATAAATGTGTATAAAAAATATAATTATAACATCTAAACATGTAATTTAATAAAACAAAATATATGTGTGTGTGTGTGTGTGTGTGGAAAAAACAAATTTCTAAGACAAAAATTGTGTAGAGCAGAAG
>APFE030525916.1:63348-82351 GCA_000404065.3 Pinus taeda
GATACGACATTGTGGCATCATAGGTTTGGGCACATGAGTGAGAAGGGGATGCAGATTCTTCACTCAAGAAATTTGTTGCCAGCTGTAAAGCATGCTTATTTAAAATTCTGTGAAAATTGTGTTTATGGAAAATAGAAGAGTCAAATTCCTTAGAGTTGGGAAAGAAAAGAAGAGCGAAAAATTAGAGCTTGTGCATACAAATGTATGTGGACCTGCTCAGGTGTCATCTCTTGGTGGCTCTCATTATTATGTTACTTTTATTGATGATGCAACCAAAAAAAGCTGGATTTATTGTATTTGAAATAAATCTAATGTATTTGATACTTTGAAGAAATGGAAAGATTTGGCTGAAAATGAGACAGGGAAAAGGTTGAAGTGTCTCAGATCAGATAGTGGAGGTGAATATTACAGCAAAGAGTTTGATATGTATTGTTCAGAGAATGGAATTCGCAGAGAGAAAGTAGTTCTAGCAACACGACAAGAAAATGGTGTGTCAGAAAGGATGAACAGGACAATCATGGAGCATGCAAGGTGCATGAGATTGCATGCAGGATTGCCTTTACAATTTTGGGCAAATGTTGTAGATATTGTTGTTTATCTAATAAATAGAGGGCCTTCAAGTTCCTTGGATAGTGGTATTCCAGAGGAGGCATGGATAGGTAAAAATGTAAACTACTTGTTTCTAAAGACTTTGGTGTGAAGCCTTTGTCCACATTAATAAAGAAAATAGAACAAAGCTTTAGGCAAAATTAAATAAATGTACCTTTATTGCATATGGTGTTAATGATTTTGGTTATCGCTTATATGATTATGAAAATCACAAAATCATTAGGAGCGGAGATTTAATATTCAATGAAAAGGTCTTGTATAAGAATTAGTTGCAGGAAAAGAAACAGGAAAAAGAAAATAGAGAATACACAGTGCTTGACGATATCACGGGAAACGTGATGGCGCCTGAAAATCATAATCATCAACAGCTAAAACAATAAGCACAACAGCAACAAGCACCTCAAACACCTGAAAGTGGTGTTAGAAGATCTACCAGGATAAGTAGACCCCCTGAATGATACTCTCCTATATTATATTACATATTATTGACTGATTCTGGTGAACCAGAATATTATGAAGAAGCAGTGCAGGTAGAAACCAGGAAGAAGTGGGAACAAGCCATGAAAGAAGAGATGGACTCCTTAGCACATAACCAGTTGGGACTTAGTCAGGTTGCCTGCAGGTAAAACAACATTGCAGAATAAATGGGTTTACAAGTTGAAGGAAGAAGATGGAGGTAGAAAAAGGTATAAAGCTAGACATGTGGTGAAAGGGTTTGCACAGGAAAAGGGTATATACTTTGATGAGATATTTTCTCCTATTGTGAAAATGACTTCAATTAGAACTATTCTAAGTCTAGTAGCTACTAAAGATTTGCATCTTGAGCAGTTAGACGTAAAGACAACCTTTCTCCATGGAGATTTGGAGGAAGAGATATATATGCAACAGCCACAAGCATATGAGGTAAAAGGGAAGGAGAAACTAGTGTGTAGGTTGAAGAAGAGCTTGTATGGCTTAAAACATGCTCCAAGGCAATGGTATCTAAAATTTGACAGGTTTATGGCTGGACAAGGTTATACTAGGTGTCACTCTGATCATTGTGTTTATCTTTATTATAGGTTCTAACATGCAAGAAATAAATGTGCTCAAAAAGAAATTGGAAAGCTCATTTGCAATGAAGGATTTGGGTGCATGAAACAAATCCTTGGTATGAGAATAACTAGAGACAGGAAGAATCACAAATTAACATTGCCTCAAAGTGAGTACATAAAAAAGGTGTTGTAAAGGTTTGATATGCAGAATGCAAAACCAGTTAGTATACCTCTGGCTAGCCATTTCAAATTAGGTTAGGAGGTGTGTCCCAAGACTTAGGAATAAATGGCTTATATGTCTAAAGTGCCATATGCATCAGCAATTGAAAGCTTAATGTATGCAATGGTCTGCATAAGGACTGATATTGCACATGTAGTGGGAGTTGTAAGCAGGTACATGAACAACTTGGGAAAAGAACATTGGATGCCGGTGAAGTGGATTCTCAGGTATTTGAGAGGTACCAAAAATCAAGCATTATGATTTGGTGGTTCAAACATTACTCTACAAGGATATGTTGATGCAAATATGGTAGGTGACAAAGATAATAGGAGGAGCAATATAGGATATGTATTTACTGTAGGTGGAACAACTGTCAATTGGGTTTCCAAAATCCAAAGTGTTGTTGCACTTTCAACAACAGAAGTAGAGTATGTTGCTGCTATAGAGGCTAGTAAAGAAATGATTTGGTTACAAAGGTTTCTGGATGAATTGGGTAAAAATCTGGAGTTGGATAGGTTATACAATGACAGCCAGAGTGCCATACATCTTGCAAAGAACTCTGCATTTCATTCCAAGGCTAAACATATACAACTCAAGTACCATTTCATATGGTCTGCATTGGAAGATGGACAGTTGACGTTGGAAAAGATACACACTAGCTAGAATCCTGCAGATATGTTAACAAAAGTTGTAACCAGGGAGAAACTAAGAATCTGCTCAGTTTCAATTGGTCTTCAAGTATGATGAAGAAGATGAGAAATAGCCAGGTTCAAAGTGGAGTCATTGTCTAGCAAATGAAGCAGCGGTGGAGTTGCTATAATCAGTCTCCAAGTGGGAGATTGTTCAGTGTGGAGCCTGATTATCGTCTATATTCAAAGGTTTCAGCTGGATGTATACCCTAGGAAGACTGTAAACCCCTCCAAGCGGGGGGACTAATCCCCACCCTGACTAGGGGGTCCAGTGGCCAATGGTCCCCTAGCGGGGGTTCGGGGGCAGCGCCCCTAAAGCTAAAAATAGATGTAAAACTACCTTGTAAAAGTCTAGTAATTTCTAGTCAATCTGGGCCATTCATTAGGCGGATGATCTGACAATAGAAGTTATGTTTAGCTTAGGGTTTTTTGCCCTAGAAGGTAACCCCTCACTATATTTGAGGGAATTGTATTGCGTCTATGTATCTCTGTATTCTACGTGAGAAAGAGAGAGGAGATTGAGAGTGAAGACGATGTTATAGCGGATCTACTATAGGTTGTATCTCTTCAATTTGTCAGATAATATAAAAGGAAGGGCTGGTTGTTTCTCCGTGGACGTAACACAAACTAGGTGAACCACTTATATCTGTGTCTCTCTTGTTTTATGCGTTTTCTGTGTTTATATTTTTGCAATATTTTATGTGTTCCATTGCTCTATAATATATAATTTTCTAACATTACTATCTAATATTATTAATAATTTGAATGTAATTACTAGCAAATTGTCGAGACCTATTCTAGTATTAATTTTAAACCAAAAGATCGAGCATTAATGTAAATTTTAGCAAATATTAAATTATATTAATCTTATTGTAATTTATTATATTTTTCCTAATTCAATCTTAATATATTTTACATTTTATTCTCCCCCTATTCTACTCCAATTCCTTATTTACTCCATTCACTATCAAAATATTATTAATTTAAATACATTATTTAATACTTAATTATAAATCTCATTCTTATTTCCAAATAAAATTATTCTCTTTTTAACAATAATTTCACCATATCAAAAATAATTTTTTTATTGATTACATTTTAATTTAATTGCATTATATTTCTCTTATTCCATAAATATTTAATAATTAATAATAAAATATGAATAATTATATCAACATTCAAATCTTTTTCAATATCCCTAACTAATATATCCTATCTCTAATGATCATATTTTATCCCTATTTATTCATGGTCTGGCACTCTTTGTATCATCAAATTAAGCTTTTGTGCTTCAATATGGGTGAAGTGTTCACCCAAAATATCAAACAACTCAATGAAAACATGTAGTTGTCTAGAAAGCTTCAAAATCGTCATTGTAACACTCTCCTCCCACATCTACCCAGGTAACCAGCCAACCAGGGTAAACATGTGACGAGAGGCTACTATGATTGGATTCAACCTCCTAGATGAACTTAAGGAAGTGGAATCAATGGAGACACACCATAAAGGCCTTCCACATTAGTAATAGGACTCCCAGGAACCATCCCAACCTCTCAAGTAACAAGCCCCTAGGTCCCACTGAGTTCTTAGACCAATTAACCCTCAGAAACTCCTATGATATGGGAATGCATGCATCAAGAGGGATCTGGATGATCCCACAACATGGTATGCCAACATCCATGGAATTTTATGCTTAGTGTTGTGCATGCGTCACCAAGATTTGATCCACTTTTTAAGGCCTAGAGCCCATGTCACTTCCCAGAATTAAATGACACATTTAGAACATAAATATGACAAGGGAATGATGATATAAATGCAATTACTTGAACAAGGGATTGACTAGACCCCTACTGACCATGATAGACATTTCGTCAAACAAATCACAAATATGTAATCTACAGGTGCAAATGACAAATTTAAGCATAGGGGTCTCATACTTATCTAAGAATCGATTAGAAGAATTGTTCCCTTATATCATTAGCTACATTATTATTTATTAGGTCATATATACATTGTTCATTCATTCACAAATAAAAACATAAGGAAAGGCATATATCATAATTGTCATAATGCATGCTTATAACTAGCATAATAACAACAAAAATATCAAGGATACATCAGCCATAAAATCCACATATAGACCAGTACATTCATACATAATATATCAAGGAAAGAACTTCTTATTAATGAATGAAAAATCCAACCCAAGATGGGACTACCACTTTCCAACTGACCATAGAATGACCGAGCCAATTCTCTCTTCAACCATTCACCCCCGTGCCATATTCCAAGCATGAATGTGGGACTCAAACCAAAAGAACCAACAAGGGCATCTTGAGGCTAACCACCTCACCCTCATCAATAAAACCAAGCTTTACTCTAATCCATCCTGGATCGCTAGGCCAACATAATAAACATGTAATAACAGGCTTTACCATGATCTCCACCAGATCACTTAGCCCAAAAAAGCATGGATGCCACTAGATTTCTCCACCTACACCATGAGGAAGTTTTTTGTCTCCTAGCCTTTCATGCTTTACCACAATCCACAGTTTGATCTAGGGATCAATAGACCCTAAATTGAGACACCACCCTCTAGGCTTTACCGCATATCCATCCATTCATCGACAATGATTCCTAGACCTAATCAAGGGCAGCCACCTCTAGGCTTTACTGTATATCTCGTCGTTCATCGATTAAGGATTTATAGGCCCATCGAGGCAACACAAAATCTAGCATTACCGCAACCCATAGTCTGGTTCAAGTATTACTGGGCCATGTGTTCTATCATTCAGAGATCCACCTCACTCAACTTTGAATTCATCCAGTAATCCAGCTCAACCAAAACATGAGAACCTCATCACAACATCGAAATTCAGAAATGGAAAGGCTAGGTTGAAAAGACTATCACACCTAGAAAAACCCCTACCATAAGAGAAAACTAACCACATGAAATACCGCGCATGCAAAATCTAGCAAGGAAAACGCACATGCAAATCGATACGTACAAAGAATCTTCGTCACTGCTTGAACCTGCTCTTCCTTACTTGATGTGTGCTTCCTCTATCCTTCTTTTCATGCCTTGATCTAATGCCAAAGTGCTCCAAAAAAACTCTAAGTTCCCGAGAGTGAGAGAGAGAGAGAGAAAGAGAATAATGAGATAGCTCCAAAAAATAACTAACAAAAGGTTACAAATAGATCCTCAGAAGCCTCTTTATCAATTAGGCCTCTATTTTCTTCATTTTCCATTATTTTTTTTCATTTTCCTCCTCACATGCAACCTGTGACCTTTCGCCTTCCTTTTCTCCTAATTTCCATTATTTTCATAAACAAATGTGCCAAAAGTGCCATTTTCCCTTTCCAATGCCTTAGTCATTTCATTTAGAAATTTCCTTAGCCATAATAAACCAAATGAACACCCACTAGGATGTCTTGCCCAACATTCATCTTGGGATAAGTGTCCCATCAATCGCGGTTATTATTTTGGCTTTATTAGCTTTAATGACACGGAATATTCATGACGGTTGTTATAGTCAACAAGTTATGAATGATGGAAATCTACATGCTAAAAAAGGTTCCCTATATTTGTAGCCTTCACAACCATCATGGTGCCCCTAGACACTTTCAATGATCCCCCTTGACCTATTAGCTTATAACCTTCGAAATCAAAAAATCCCAAAGTTTTTTTCTTAAGTTCAGGTACATGTTTATGTTGTTACAATACCATCATATATTTTAAAGTTAATACTTGCAACCCTAACAATCCTAAAAGAGACAATGTTCCTCATTAGAGAAATACCACCATCAATAGTTTGATATGAAGAAAATTAACTGCTATGTGGACATGTTTGAAGTAACAAAGTCTAATAACTATTCTTCATCATTCAACTCGATTTGCTTCATTTTTGGGGCTTTCTTGGGATTGTTGCTAGTTCTAACAATCTTTCTTGAGATTCCTTGTGATACCATAGTACTATTCGTTTAGCTTATACTTCTTTCATTTTGACTTAGATCTTCATGTACATCTCAATTTCGTTAAATTGACCTTTAGCAATCATTTCTTTAAGTGTGGATGTTTATATACTAATTTTCCTCCCTACCTCCTCAAGAAACAATACTCCCACAACATAATCATGGCCAAGAGAATCACTTGTACTAAAATTAATGGAAGTGACTCGATGGTCCCAAGATTTAGGCAATGGATACAATAATGTCACTACCTTATCTTCCTCATTAATTTTTACATGCACAGTAGCTAATTGGCATTACATTGTACATTCAAATCATCAACAAATTTTGTTTTCTCATTCATTTGTATATTCTATAATTGTTGCTTCAAGTAGATTTGTTTTATCAAATATCTTGTCATACGAGGCTCTCTATTATGCTTCATAAGTTTGATGTTATTTTATTTACAATAACATTGACGAGGAAATCTTCTTCTAAACACAATTTAATGGTGCTAAGAGATTCACCTTTTATATCTTCCTAGTCCTTATTAGACATGCCACATACCCACGAATTTCTTTCTCTTATCATCCAAAGCCTTGTGCAATCCTTGTGACACAAACAAATATCACATCTTGAGCTTCCACAATTTGAAGTTATTCTTCTTGTTGAACATCTATACCTCGGACTTTGTAACCAAAATATTTGCTATTCTCTACACATAGGATCCCTCTTAGTGTAGTAAAACGTTGAAATAAGCAATGATTACTTCTCTCCTCTTCAACAATCAATTTATTCTAGCTAATAGAATGAGTTTCCTTACAAAAGAATTTAATAGAATGAGTTTCCTTACAAAAGAATTTCATTAACCATTAGACTCAAAATGTTTTCCTTAAACAACAATGGGAGGAAAGCTTATTTTAATTAGCTTTGAATACATAGCAAATCAATTTTACTTAAGCATATCAATTTCATTATGATGTACTAAAAAAACTAGAATACTCAAAACATTCCCTTTCCTCAATGAATTTTGTTCTCCTCATACTAACTATTGTTTTCTTTGAAAAACATCCTCACTCCTATACCTTATGTTCTAATTGCCAATAATATGGGGAATATGATAGGTCATGTTCTACCCTATAAAATAAGCCTACAATACTAAATTTTTTCATACAAAATACAAAAAAATCACGATCTCCCATTGCCACCTAGATGCTTCTCTACTATAATGCAACCTACAAATTGTTAAAATACATTACACATAAAATTAAAAGAAAATTTACATAAAATAAATAAGGCACAACACAGAAAATTCATCAAAATGTACAGTTATCTAATCTTATTGCTCTAATTAATGAGATACCATGTAAACAACCACATGCACTTATAAAATTCTTTTTATCGCATTTAAAAAATGTGGAAAGCCAATTATTTTGAAACCTCCCCCATTAACAAAATGAATAGCCATACATTTTTTATAAACATATTATCACAAACCCTTAGCAAATAAAATCCAAATAAAATGAAACAATTCCATTTTCATGGCCTATCATAATTTTTTATGATTAGGTTTGGAGAAAAAGATATTTATTCAGAATGTTTTGAGGAATTGGTTTTTCATTGAGATAAATATCTTGGAGAAAGAGAAGATGTGAACAAAGTGTTTTGAAGTGAACGAAGACGTGTGATAATGGATTAATCACGTGTGTTATAGATACTTAGTCAAATTAAGGTCAAGTGAATAAAGCCTCCGGTTTTGATTCATCCAAAGATACATTCCCACGTATCACATATCTGTGTGTTCACGTGTTCTTAGACCTATCAGATGTCTCTGTATTCACGTGGTTTTAGACCTATTAATTTGGCCATGTTTAATGAGTTCACACTTGTGTGAAATTTATTTTAAAAAAAAATTGAATTAAAGAGTTTTTGGGATGAGAATATAAGATCGGAGATAAGTACAAGGAGATGTATATAAATAATTTAAATATAGGGAATTTAATATGTCACTCATAAAAATTATAAATTATTAAAAATTAAATATATAAGAATAAAAAAACGAAATTCCAAAAATATCTCAATAATTAAATAAAAATCCTAATAATTATGAAATGTATAATAAAGATTAAATATGATCATCATTACATATTATTATCATTTATGAATTATTTTTGACATTTTTGCATTGTAAATCTAAAAGTAAATCACTAAATAGTAAATTGAATTCATTATTTGATATTATGCAATCTTTCATCCAAATTCATCATTTAACATGACGCAGGGTACATCCAAATTAAATTAATTCATCACTTGACAACCGAAATTATGCAATGCTGTGACATTATGTTAAAAGTCTAAATATTTCCATTAAATAATAACAAATTATTAATGTAATTTTTTTTTTTGAATTTTAACCAAATTTAAATTTTAATATATTTTTCACCTTTTAATTTTTTATGGTTTAAATTTACCATTTTTTTTAAATTTTAGTGTTTTATAAAAATTATTAGGAAAAAAAATGGCATCTCCTCTCGAAATCCCATCCCTGCAAAAGAGTCGAGTTTTGTCCAAACAAAGGAGGGAAAAAAAAAACCGTCCCTGGAATTTCCCGAGTTTCTCCCATAAAAATAAAAAATAACCAAATTTCCAAAAAAAAATAAAAAATTAAATAGAAAAATAAATAATATGCCTAAACCTTTCGAAAACTGTGTCCCGAGGTGCGTCCCCCATCGGATTAAAACGGCGCATGCAATGTCGACGTCAAGGCCAACGTTAACGTCAGACAGATCGCTGAGCGAGGATGACTGGCGAGGTTGAAATAACAGTTGTCTATAATGAGATTTTTTGGAAGCTTTTCTTGTAAGTTTTTTCGATCAAAATTCGGCAGCAATTTATTGGAATCTCAAGTTTGATAGCTAGTTTCTGTTGGAATCTCAAGTTTGATAGCTAGTTTCTGCACCATCAAATCATTTTAGGGGTTTTTCAAGGTGTTGAATCCAAATATGCAGTTAAAAAACCATTTTAACTGGAACAAATCAAGATTTAACCACAATTTCTTCAACCGGATTCCGTCACCAGAATCTCCAAAAAATCACATTATAGACAACTCGGTTGAAATATATATTATTTTTTTTATATAAATTGGAAATAATTTAATATTTGACCATCACCACCAGCCGCCACCGCGGCGGCGTAAGCGAACCTGGCCGCCTTTCTGAATTTGGAGGTGAAGGTGATAGTGGTTGACGCCACGATGGCCGTTAACGCGTGGCAATTGAAACCAATGTCTTCAACTTCATTTTCCACCATTTGACCACGCCATATACATTTGTTATAAATCCATCCTCCTCTTCATCGTTCTTCACCACAAATAGCAGCAGATCAATGTTAGAAGAGGAGGAAATTGCACAGACAGACTACTCTCAGAGGGAGACCGGCATGAACTGTGAGGGGACGAGAATAAACACCAAAATGTTGGAGTTCATTCGCCACCATTTGCTGGAAGTGGAAGACGATACTGATACCATAAATCCATCGCTGGCCTCCTCCGCCGCCACCACCGGCAGCTGCGATTATCTTCCCAACACCACCGCCGCTGGGTCCTCGTCTCAAAATAGCGGCAGCAAATCAACCGCTCAAGGAAATGATAATGATTTTACACAACAACACCACCACCACTTCTCCTCCTCTTCTTCATCTGTAAAGCCAGGGGGACAGGAGGAGGATGTTAGGGAGATGAAGGAGAGGCAGGCGAGACACTACAGAGGTGTCAGGTATCGGTCATGGGGGAAATTTACAGCAGAAATAAGAGATCCGACCAAGAAAGGGGGCAGGGCTTGGTTGGGCACTTTCAACACGGCCAAAGAGGCGGCGCTCGCATATGACCGTGCTGCTTTCAGAATCCGCGGAACCAGAGCTTTAGTTAATTTTCCCCTTGACCTCGCTTCCAATTCAGAGACTGAATCGGGCGAGGGTCAGAAGAGGAAGAGAAGATGCAGTGGCGGTGGAACCGGAGTGAAGGACTGGAGGTCTTGTAGAGGACTTGCAACCCAAATGGTAAATGAAAGGAGTGGAAGTGAGAGCAGTGAATGAGGTAGCGCTTATTCGGTGGAGTTATGATAATTTGAAAATCGAAATCAGATGCCGCGATATCATCTCCATTTACCGGGTATTTTACTTTTCTCAGTTGCAATAGATAGGTATAACTTTTCCTTCATCTAGAATTTTTAAGGCTTTCCGCCATGAGTATCTGTCACAATCTAACTATTAACATTATTAATTTCGCAACCAGGTACGTCTGGATCATCATTAATTTTATGCTTCAGGATCTTTCATATTTATTGTGGCTCAGGATCATAGCTTTGCATCTGTTAGATTAAGTTATGGATGTATTAAAAAGTGTAAAGAGAGGTTTATAAGATTATTAAATTTAAAAAATTGTTTTTTATTTTCCAAATTGTAATTAATACATTAAAGTATTATCAAGAATAATTAAAAAAAATATGTGTAGAGATAAATATTAAGAAAATAAAAAAACACTTAAATTATATTAGGAAAAATATTTAACAAATTTAACTCTCAAAAGATGTTGCATTAATAACCAACCATGAGTAATCTCATTATTTAAATCTCATTATCCAACTTGTTGTAGCTCCTAGAGACAATCCCTAGGTTGAGGGAAGGGTCACACCATAGGACATTTTAGTCTCCCTTAAGAGATAACTAGATGCAACTCAAGAGATGAATAAAAATGGTTTAGGTGGTTGGTTCAATTTCCTTTCACATGAACTATGTATCATTCCAGAGAATAAATGCTTTAGGACTTGTGGTTGACACACAGAGAATGCAACTTAAACTTTTTCATTGCAGTGAAGATGGGAAGAGGGAAAGTGAGGAGGGAATTCAATGCTGAGGGATGGTAAACACATAATCCTAAGCAACAAATCTAGCAGAATTATGAAAGAATAAGAAGATAAAAGTGCAGAAATTATGGAGAGCATTTTAAGGTTTCTCACTCGATATTTCATGGGTACGTTCTCTTGCATCATAAAATAGTAAATCTTTGATTTCATAGGTCTTGTTTGCTACTATATAACATAAGTAAATCCATGATTTGTGAGTGAATCCAACAACTTCTATTTACACAATTTTAGAGGAAGAGAAATGCACATGAAATGGCATACAAAGGAGAACACATACTTGATACCCTAAATGCTTGGAATCACCCGAACTTCTTCATTAATATTCTAGAATGAATTACATGCCACTCGCCCAAACAAGCGAAAATGTGCAGAAACAAAGAAGACTCATGAAACAAGGAATTTGGACCAAAAATGGAACCTACTTCTCTGTAAACAGAACTCGAAACCTTTGTAGAGACAGAATTCAGACCTCTGGAACATAGGATTTGAGAACATTTAAAATTAATTTCTTCCCCCTATTTATAAGGAGAGGGGGAGCTTGGAACAACATTTAAAAAATATCTTCTAAAGTTACAGTGGTATGATCAACTAGTTGTTTCAGCATGTGCATATTCAAATGCTTACATAATAGATTGATTCATTCTTCAAAATGAAACAAATTACAAAATAAAAAACATGGGAAAACTACATGATGGCCATAGAAAAATATCTCCATGTCGATTCCTATGATCGCCTATGTTTAGGCCACGTCTCTTCCATGGTGTTCCTCTGCATTTACCACCCGATATCCCTATCCCTTTATCCCCTTAACTGGTTGGATTCCCCACTTTCTGGAGCTGGAAGTGATTAGTTGTGGTGGCATTAGCGATGCTCTGTAACATCCCATCCATCTACATACACTTTAGGCCATACTTATCAAAACCCAATATATCTAATAACTCTTATAAAAGATTGTTACAAAAACATAGAACATTGATTGCACTTGGCTCCTCTTGCTTAAGCTCATTTATTGCTTCTTAGCCATGGGACCATTGCCTGTGACCAAAGGCTTAGTACATAGGCATTGTCATATCGAAGCCTTTTAACCTCATTACTTCATTTTAAATGACATTCCAAAAACAAAAAGTTCCAATGCCTTCAAGCTCTTCTCTCATTGGCCCTCTTCTTGTTCATCCTGTGGGATTGGGTGGCATGACCTCAGGCTCATCGCTTGGGTGCTAAAGCCTTTGGGCTCTTGTCGAGGCCTATCACCCTTTGTAATTCAAGCTTCACCATTGGTTTTTTGGACATTCATGACCAAGCACCACCATGTATCAGAACCCCTCTTCATCATAACTTTTCCAAATTAGAATTTTCACAGTAGTTACAAAATTCACATCTCTGATAGGGGTCATAGTGCTTAAGAGCTAAATATTCCCTCCACCCTTGGTTCTCTGGAGTTCTAATGACCAGGCACCATATAATATCGAGCCCTCTTCATTGGAAGTTTTTAAATTGAGAATTAATCTTAGAGTTATGAAAACTCCCACTTCTGATGGGTTCAAAGCTCTTTGTGCTTGGCCCTAGTTATGTGCCCTTGGTTATTTTAAGTCTTTGTGACCAACTTCCACATGATTTCGGAGCTCCTTCCATCATAGGTTCTCCGAGTAAGAATTAAACTAAAATTCTGATGGCCTTTCTCTCCGAAATTCTTTATAATGCTTGGGTGCTTGGCCTTGGTGTGAGCCCTTGGTCCTTTTAGGTATTTGTGACCAAGTGCCAGCATATATCAAAGCTTCTCTCATCAGAAACTTTTCAATTTAGAATAAAAAAGAAGTTCTGATGGCGACCATCCTCTGAAATTCTATCTTAGCACCTAGGTGCTCTACCAAGTTCTGCGCCCTTAGTCACTTTAGTTCTCCATGTTCGAGTGCCACATGATTTCAAAGCTCCTCTTCATCATATGATTTTGCAAATGCTAATTAAAACAATGTTCTGATGGCCTCTTCCTCCGAAATCCAGACCTCTGAAGTGACGTCATGCTAACATCTTCATGTCCATGTGGCATCGTCTAAGTGGTGACATGTGTCACATAGGTTTGTCCCTTTAGGCCCTCCAAAATGCTGAAATCGCATGCCATTTGTCCTTGTCCCGCCACATGATGCTGATGCAATCTTCCTTATTAGCTTCTTGGAACCAACTATCAACTGCCATGTCTCTAGGTTTGAGAAGAGAGAAAGGGTCGCTAGGGTCCTTGGATTTGCGTTAGTTTCCTTTCTATTTTGATAACCAAGTACAAATCTTTATTGGAAGACCTCTTCATCAAAACGTTTTTTGAAAGAGTTCCGATGTCATTTTCAGCCTCTAATATTCCTTCTTGGCCCTTAGGTTCTCGGCATGCTCTACGTCCTTGCTTCTTTTAGGTCTTTGTGACAATGTGCCAGCATATATCTAAACCCCTCTCGTCTGAAGTTCTTCAAGAAGGAATTAAAAATGTTCTAATGCTTTCGATCCTCCGAAGAACTGGCCTTCAATATGCCTTCTTTTCGGCGTTCCTCATATCGGGCTCCGATGTGATAAGGTCCCAAATTTTGGCAATCCTCTTTTGATTTTAACTTTCCTTTTGGATTTGATACACATGCTTTTGAATTTGGCGTCCTCCCCCTAAATTCGTCCTGATATATTTTGTTGCCGCTTTGACCTTTTCGCACTTAGGCTTTCCCTTTTTGGCCACCATTTGACAATATTACAAAGAGATGTAATAGGTGACAACATTGGCTCCAACTAGGGACAGTGCCTTGCTGGCAAGGTGCTAAGAACCTATAGAAAATTAGGCTTCACCATTGTGCATGGAGTTAAAAAATATAATGAACCTATAAACCCAGAAAATCTCCATGGAATTTTATTCGCTAGGAGTCCTTTCCTCATATTACTAAAATGTAGAACTATCACTTCTAGAAACTGAAAATTAAATGCTAACCTGGTGAGCTTATTTATGTACAAATCCTACTTATGTACAAGGTTTAATTCACCCAAGTGAAGTAAACCATCCAATGATACCATATCAACATCTGAGTATTGGACTATATGCCATCGTTCTCTAGAAACTCAACAACTAAATCAGGCATGTACCACAAAAATTTTGGACAAAAATTTTGATATGTGTCCCCAAACTGATATTTGTTGCTCATCTCTTTTAGTCTCCTAAATGAACCTTCTAATTGGGCTTTTTCCTTGAAAATAAAAGACTAAATCAGGGATGCACCACATAAGAACTTTAGACCAAAAATTTGACACATACCTTGGAATTGATGTCTACTATTGCAGGCCAAAGAAATATTCCATGTAGTCAAATACTAGATCATGGAAGTGATGAGAAACATTTATAGTTGTCTCCCTTTCTTGAGAATTTTCTAGGCAATAATCTTTCTGCAATAAGTAGCCACATACACTGCATGGCTCTTAAACATTGGGCTCCTCTTGAATACGTTGTTGTTGGTAACTGTATCCCCACTTGTTGGTAAGAAAAACCCTTTGAAAGTCTACAACAATATCATCCTCCTTTGGATCATCTAAATCATAGATCGAAGAATATTTATCGACTTTAATACTAGCTTGTTAAACTTGTTATCCATTTGAAGGATGTGAATCATAAACTGGAGCCTCTTTATTAGCCTCATGGTGGGCGTCCTCTTTTTGTGCATCTTCCCATGACTAAGACTAATGTGGTTTTTCATTTCTCAACTCCCGATCAGAGTCATACAAATCATAAGTAGGAGAATCATCAAATTCAGCGGAATAATATCTCTGAGGGTTTGTTTGAAGCTTGATGTCTCCTTCTTCTCTTTCTTGATTGCTAGGTAGTGCTTCTTGTGAAAGTATATGTTATCTTGTAGTTGAGCCCCATAATATCTTCAGTAGCATCATTAGTCTCAAAAATATTTTCAACGTTAAAATGTTCACAGAAATCATCAAACATACCACTTGGTGGATATATTATTGTGCAGAAATGATTAAATTCTATGTGAACTATCTTTAAAGAAGATATACTACCATGAGGTATTTTCCTCTACCAAACTCTAGCTTCTTCATCCAAAGAATACATGAACAATTTCATTTTCACATCTTTAAGAACAATACCCTGTTGTTCCATGCATTCATGAAAGTCCTTGAGGTTTTGGTTCGGGCATCTATTTGTGCTTCCATTTTGAAAACTCCTTTAGGTGAGTGATCTCAAGGTCAAATGTAGGGGAAGTTTTCAGTTGTTTAGTGTCAGAATGAGTATGAGGCCTGTTGAAAGCCAGGATGACCAAATAAAAATATAGATAGTGGAGTCGCCAAGGTGAGAGATTTAAACGCACACTCCCCTTTATCATCTGATAGAGGGAATGTAAAAATTGGCAACGATGCTAGAATATGTTGTAGCAGCTAGAGACAACCCTCGGGTTGAGGGAAGGGTCAGTGCTTAGGACATGTTAGTATCCCTTAGGAGATAACTAGATGCAACTCAAGAGATGAATAAAAGTGGTTTAGGTGGTTTGTTCAATTTCCTTTCACAGAGACAGATTGAATATACACATGAACTATGTATCATTCCAAAGAATAAATGCTTTAGAACTCGTGACCGACACACAGAGAATGCATCTTAGACTTTTCTTTTGCAATGACGATGGGAAGAGGGAAAGTGAGGAGGGAATTCAGTGCAGAGAGATGGATAAACACATATTCCTAAGCAACAAATCTAGCAGAATTATGAAGGAATAAGAAGATGAAAGTATATAAATTGTGGACCGCATTTTAAGGTTTCTAGCTCAATATTTAATGGGTACATTCTATTACAACATAACATAGTAAATGTGTTATTTCACAGGTACTGTTTGCTACCATATAACATAAGTAAATACATGATTTGTGAATGAATCCGACAGCTTGTATCTACACAATTTCAGAGGAAGAGAAACACACATGAAATGGCATACAAAGAAGAACACATACTCCGTACCTTAAATGCTTGGAATCACCTAGAATTGTTTATTAATTCTCCAGAATGAATTGCATACCACTAGCCCAAATAGGTGAAAAATGTGCAGAAACAGAGTGGACTCATGGAATAAGGAATTTGGACCATAATTAGAACCTCCTTCTCTCTAAACAAAACGCAGAACCTTTGTAGAGACACAATTTAGATCCCCGGATTAGAAGAGTTGGGAAACTTTAAAATGAGTTTCTTCCCCCTATTTAGAAGGAGAAGGGAGCTTGGAACAATCGTTACAAAATATCTTATAAAGTTATAGTTGTATGATTGATTAGCTATCTCAGTGTGCACATGTTCAAATGATTACATAACAGATTGATTCCTTCTTTCAAATGCAACAAATTATAAAATAAAGAACATGGGAAAAATGCATGATGGACACATTAAAATATCTCCATGCAGATTCTTATGATTGCCTATGATCAGGCCACGTCTTTGCCGTGGTGTTCTCTACATTCACTAGCTGATATGCTCTTTTCCTTCCACCCTTGGTTCTTTGGATACTCATGACCAAGCTCCCCCACATATCGGAGCCCCTCTTCATCATAACTTTTCCAAATTAGAATTTTCACATCAGTTACGAAATTCACATCCATCATATGGCCCATAGCGCTTAGGTAATAAAACTTCCTTGCACCGTTGGTTATATGGAGTTCCCATGATTAGACACCATATAATATCGAAGCACTCTTCATAGGAAGTTTTCAAATTGAGAATTAATCTTAGAGTTCTAAGAACTCCCACTTCTGATGGGCTCATAGCTCTTGGGGATCTGCTCGAACTTTGCGCCCTTGGTTCTTTTAAGTCTTTGTGACCAACTTCCACATGATTTTGGAGCTCCTTCCAGCGGAGGTTCTCCCAATATGAATTAAACTAAATTTTCGATGGCCTTTCTCTTTGAAATTCTTTATAATTCTTGGGTGCATGGCCTTGGTCCAAGCCCTTGGCTCTTCTGCCTCTTTGTGAGCAATTTCTAGCATATATCGAAGCCCCTCTCATCAGAAGATTTTCAATTTAGAATTGAAATGTAGTTTTGATGGTGACCATCCTCTGAAATTATATCTTAGCACCTGGGTTGATCCGGATTTAAACAGGAACGCAATAAAATACAGAGATAACCATATACACAAAGATGCAGCGGAAATAATGCTTCATTTCATTAATGGAAAATACTGAAATATGCTTACAGCCATAAATGGAAATAAACCAGCTAGGGCGATGGTAGCTTATCTCTAAGAAGAAACGTGGCGGCTACATGCCTCTGAACTGTCCCAAACTGTGTCACAATGAGGCTTGAAGGCCTATTTATTGTTGAGAAACAATGGAAAACTCTTCACATTCCAAAACCTAACCCTAAAAGATGAAACGCCAAATTGTGGGCACTGTTTTGGGTAAATTGGTACATCAATTTCCTGGGGTCGTAAGTTTGGCATACGATCTCCGTTTGACGCGTATGCTAGCTCGTTAGAAAGATCTATCCAAGAACTACCACTTTGGGAAGGTAAAATTTGGTCCATGGACCCATGTTGCCCCTAGATTTCCCAAAAAACGTCGTTTAGGGCCTCAAAACGGCTCCAGAAGTTCAGGACCCGAAAAAACTGCTAAAAATAGTAAATTGTGCTACAATTACGGAAACTGAAGGAGACAGTTGCGGGGGTCCAAATGGGATAGGTGGGTGGCTACCAACATCCACTTGGATCATTCCTCCCCCCTTAGGAAGCAATGGTCCCCATTGCATTGAGTTCCTCCATCTGCAGAACTTGTCCTGCAATCTTTGATGTGTCCAGAAATGGTGGGAAGCATGGTCGATGGCGGTCCACATTGAACACTCGGTGCAAGTGAAGGTATGGAGAAATGTTGTGCTTCAAAGCATTGTTGACATAGCCTTGGTACTGGTGTGAGGACCTTGTCGGAGTGGTCTGAGCTTCTGATGGGTTCTGGTAAGGCGTTCTTTCTATCGATGCAACCAGACTTTGTTGCCCACATGAAACTTGTGTGGTACCCCTATGGGTGAGGAGAAGTTGTTCCTGTGTTTTGTCATGACCTTATTCCTTTGTTGCTACTGCTGCGTAGAGGAAGCCTGCGTGGGGGTCATGGATATAGCAACGATCTTCCCCTTACTTTGGGAGTGAACTAGAAAGAAAATAAATTTCCTAGTCTGTGATATGAGCTTGCTGCCTTTCTTAGCAGTGATCAAAGAGGTGGTGGTAGGTGGGACTACCTCCGGTATCCTGTATAATGAATTATCCAAAGAAATAATGACAGCACGAGGACTTGACTCATACACAGCATGTTGCCTCCACAAGTATGGCTGGCCTAATACTACATCACAAACATCCAGAGGTGTAACATCACACAATACCTCGTCTGTGAATGGTTTGATGCTGTAGGGAAGGCGGCACTGCTGGCGAACTTTGAGATCTCGTCCTTCATGAAGCCACCCGATACTGTACGGCTGTGGGTGTGGTGTAGTCGGTAGGGCCAACCGCTTCACGACCTCTGCTGAAATAAGGTTCTTTTGGCTGCCACTGTCGACAATGAATTGCAGCGGCGAACCCTTCACCCACATC
>APFE030525924.1:1855-13147 GCA_000404065.3 Pinus taeda
CAGAAGCCACTGCTAAACTCTTCTTTGAACGAGTGTGGGTGCACTTTGGGATCCCACATCCTATCATTTCAGATCGGGACAGTCGGTTTCTCAGCACATTTTGGTCCAGTCTCTGGTCAATGCTGGACACCAAACTCACGAAGTCCACAGCCTTCCATCCTAAAACAAACTGATGGCTAGACAGAGGTTGTCAATAGGATGATTGTGCACATTTTGCGCATGTATAACTCAAAGCATCTACGCACATGGGACGAGAGCCTCCCCTATGTTCAGCACAACTACAACCGATCTCTTCACAGCTCCACTGGCCATAGCCCTTTTTCAGGTGGGTTTGGGATTCCGGCCACTATGCCCCATTGATGTGGCCATGCCACTTGCAGCTACTCACATGAATTCAGCTCATGTCCAGTCCGAAACAAATAAGGCCACCAGCTTCATTGAGCGCATCCAAAATATTCGCCAGCAGGTCCATGACATTCTTGAGAAATCAAATGCCAAGTACAAGCAGCGACATGATCAACATCGGGTGCCACACAAGTTTCAGGTGGGTGACAAAGTCTGGTTGCATTTACAAAAAGAACGCCTTACTGGAGCCTATCGGAAATTAAGACCACTCCGATATGGTCCTTACACCATTACTAAGGCTATGGGAGACAATGCATTTGAGCTCAGCATTCCCCCATTCCTTGGCCTGCACCCAGTGTTCAATGTGGACCGCCTTCGGCCATACTTTCCACCATTACTAGACACATCCGACATTGCAGAACAGCTCCAACCCACAGAATTAAATCCAGATTGAATGGAACAAGCTGCAACTGATCGGATCATGGACACACAGATCAAGCACACTCGCCAACAGAATATCCAACTGTATCGAGTTGTCAAAGCAAGCCAACTCCTTCAGCAGGGCAAGTGGTTCACCAGGGAACAGGGTCAGCAGAAGTTTCCTCATCTCATGGAGGAACTCAACACAATGGGGACCATTGCTTCCTAAGGGGGGAGGAATGATCCAGGGGGATATTGGTGGCCACCTGCCAAGTCCACCTGGACCCCCACCATTGTCTTTCTCAGCAATTTCAGTTTCCTTAATTGTAGCACAACTTACTATTTTTAGCAGTTTTTCGGGTCCTGAACTTCCGGAGCCGTTTTGAGGCCCTAAACGACGTTTTTTGGGGAATCCGGGGGGCAACATGGACCGTGTTGCCTTCCAAAAATGATAGTGCTCGAATAGATCTTTCTAATGAGCTATTGTACGCGTCAAACGGAGATCATATGCTAAAGTTACGACCCCGGGAAGTTGATGTACCAACTTACCCCCAAACGGGGCCCACAGTTTGGCGTTTCATCTCCTAGGGTTAGGTTTTGGAATGTTAAGGGTTTTTCATTGTTTCTCAACAATAAATAGGCCTTCGAGCCTCATTGTAACACAATTCAGAGGCATGTAGCCATCACATCTCTTCTCAGAGATAAGCTACCATCGCCCTAGCTAGTTTATTTCCATTTCTGATTGTAAGCATATTTTAGTAGTTTCCATTAATGAAATGAAGTATTATGTCTGCTGCATATTTGTGTATATGGTTATCTCTATAATTTGTTGCGTTCCTATTTAAATCCGGATCAAATATGGATCTATATAGGTTTAAAAATGGAAGTGTATTGCATTTGAATTGTTTCAAAAATCAAGAGATAAAAATGTGAAAGCGTTTTGTCTTACAACATTGTGCTAGAAGGGCTCTCACCCAAAGTTGATGGCTGAAAAGGTAGCAATAAACAACCTAGAAATGTAATCACATAGAGACACACACATGTTCTTAGGAACATTACATCCATTACTTTTAAACAAGATTTTAGGCCCTTAAAAGCATGAGACAGACTTGCCATTTCATCCACCAACTAGGATTTTAAAGGAACATGTGCATAATCTATGAACGCACATGTGTCAATAATTCATACACAAGTTCTTCTATATATGAATTAAAAAAATGTGTGTTATATGATTTTTCATCACTAAATTATGCATTATTGAGGAGAAGAAGGAAAATTATGGAGTAGTGGAGACCTTGTATTTGATTGTGATGAGGACATGTGAGGTTGGTATCAATGCCATTCATTATTCTTAGAAATTATAGTAGTATTTTCTCCACCTTTCCTTTGATTTCAATGTCATTTAATAATCCAATTATTATTTTTACACTTTTTAAATTTTGCAAATAATTGAGAAAAGAAAAAAAAAACTATTCTAGTTTCATTGTAGCCTTTAAATTCTATTGGCATTAAGCATATACATGGTTAGAACCCTAACCCCTGAAAAATAGTTGGAGATGCCAATACAAACATTGACATATACATTGAAACACTTAGATGTTGGAAATACTAAGAGGGGGGGTGAATCAATATTTCATAAGTTTCAACAATTTAAGTATCAAAGGAATCGACTAGTAACATCACACAAGATATATATGAATGATATGTTTATTATGAGGGAAGCTACGACTTTCAGAATTACCATCTATAACTAGAAGGGCCACACCCCCAAGTTTTACCATCTTCCACTAGAACGAGGTGACAACCTTGTGAAGCAAAATACAACTTCCTTCCCTAGCACCACCCTGCCACCCTATAGAGTGAAAGATAAAATAAAAAGTTAATTAGCCCTCATACCCGGGACAATGACCCAAATCCAACAATGTACAATCATTGTTGTCTCTTGCTAAACATATTTGAATTCAAATATGCTCCACTCTAACTCTGACCTCCCATTCAACAAAGTGAATTATCTTGAATGGGCTTCTCAGCATTGCTCCTCAACCCAATGGACATGTTGCTTCAAGATATATTTTAGTATAGACTTCATTCAACCTCAGAGAAGACAAAAAAATTATTACATCAAAATATCTACTATAAGTCTGAATTACCTTGCCTTAGATAGAACTACCACAAGACGAGCTTGCAATTTGGTCTTAGAAACTTGGCTACTTCAGGAATTTAGACTACCCTAAACTTGGATCAGAAAGAGCCTAAGAAAAGTTGAAATTGTGCTTAATAAAAGGTCTATGATCCTTCAATATTTGACCTTAGTTAGGGGATTCAAGATAGCTTCAAAAGAGAAGTAAATTGGATCTTAGGTAAGGCCTCAAACTTCATATCTCATGCCTTAGAAATTTAAGTCAATTTCAATTTCAAACCTACTTTTGAAAAAATATCTCATCCACCAGAAGATGTAATTATGCCTCAATACATCTTTAGATGATCATTTTATTTTCCTAAAATATGTCTTTAGATAAGGTTTTTGTTGAGCTCCAAAAACTACCATAGATGATCTTGGTGAGGCCTCAGATTAGGCATTAATTTCCCCAACAAATAGGGTGAAAAAGATCCTCAGTGGGAAGTTGAAATTTGACCGCAAGAAAGAACATATAAGGCCTCAGACTAGGCCATTATCTAGCTCAGGAAGACCAAAATGGAAGCCTCATAAATTTTCCCTAACCAAGTCAAGGTTTACTCTAGAACTACCCTCTAACCATGGTTGAATGAGAAATCCAACAAATCCTTATTTACTCCTTAAGTGGAAACACAAATTTTTCCAAAAATGCTCAAACAAGAATAGAAATATGCTTAAATATATTGCTAGACTTGTCAAGAAATCTCTAAAAGCTTTCACAATTGTTGGGTTGTGTTATATTCTTTCCATGACTAGCCCACGTAGTTAACCGGGGGTTAGAAGGGGGGCAGAGCCCCCGCCTTTGTTGTGCCTATTGCGTAGCAAGGGGAGTCATAGGGAGTTTTAGGGGTGCATGTAACCCCACTCTATGGGGTCCAGGGTAGTGCCCAGGAAAATTTTGGATTTGGACCCTATATTAGGTTGGGTGGATCCACCTATGGTTTTGTGCATGATTTTCGCACATGTTTTAGGATGCGATAATTTTCGGTCCATGGTATTGGATGCTTCGGCATGTATAAATATGTTTTGTAACATTGAAAGGAACATAATGAAAACTCAAGCTAGTAGTCCCAGTTTTGGGATCCAGGGGAAAATTTTTGTGTATATATGTTTTATGTGTTATGCTCTCGCATTGTTTATTTTATGTGTTTTAGAATTCGTATGCAGGTAATTTCTATACTGGGTTAAAACCTACATTTGGTATCAGAGTTGTTTTGGCTTCAAGTGGACGCCTTTGTTGCTGAGGGATTTCGCTCGGACCTGTGGTAGACCTTATTTAGTGGGAGATCTGCGAGATCGATCTTAGTGGTGAAAGAAGATGGCAAGCAGTGGAAAAATAGAGATTGAGAAATTTAATGGTCAGAGTTTTGAGTTGTGGAAACTCAAGATGGAGGATCTGTTGGTGGATAAAGATTAGTGGATCACGGTAGATCTGGGTACTAAACCAATGGGAGTGTTCGATGAAGAATGGAAGAAGTTGGATCAAAAGGAAAAGAGCACAATATGATTGTGTGTCTCAGATTCAATATTGTTGAATGTATCAGTGGAAACTACAGCGAAGGCTTTGTGGGACAAGTTAGGGACTTTGTACTAATCTATGTCTCTGGTGAATAAACTATTCCTGTGGAAAAACTGTATAACCTGAGGATGAAAGATGGAGACTCGGTGATAGAACATCTGAATGCATTTAATACTATGGTAAGTTAGCTAGCATCTATTGATATTAAAATTTCAATTGAAGATAAGTGCATCAGTTTGTTGTGTTCTCTACCACATTTGTGGGATAGCCTGGTTATTGTAATAGGTAACAATGCAACTACCTTACAGTTTGATGAAATAGTCTCATCCTTGCTGATGGAGGAGATGAGACAGAAAAATATGGAGAGCCAGAATGGTGATGCCTTGTCTGTATGAGGACAGTCCCAGAACAAAAATAAAAATAAGACATCAGGTGGGAGATCTAAATCTCCAAGAAAACATGTAAAGGTGGTATACCGGAAATGCAAAAAGGAAGGGCACTACAAAAGGGACTATAAATCTAAATCTCCAGATAAATTAAATGGATCTGATGATGCTCCTTTTGCAGAGGCGAAAACCACCTCAGATGAAGGTGGGGATGTGTACTTGGCTTCTTCAAGTACACATGTATATCATGAGGCATGGTTGATTGACTCAAGTGCATCATTTCACTTCAATCCCCATAGAGATTGGTTTTGCGAGTATGAGAAATACGATGGTGGTGATGTCTTCCTAGGGGATGATAGGAAGGCTAGAATCGTTGGTCACAGAAAAGTAAAGTTGAAGTTGCAAGGTGGAAGGGTTAGAGCACTTCTAGGTGTTCTACATATTCTTGCATTGGCTAGAAATCTATTTTCTGTAAGCAAGTTGGACGATGCGGGTGTAAAAATAGCGTTTGAGATGGATGCCTGCAAGATGGTTCGAGGAGCACTGGTATGGATGCAAGGAGTTCGAATTGGAACTCTGTAAAAGCTGCAAGGTAGCATGGTTGTTGATGGGTGCAACAGTTCTGTGGTTCCTGAAAGTGGAGCAAAAAATCTAGTGGTCTCTGGAGAGAAGGCCATGCTATGGCATCAAAGGATTAGACATATTGGAGAGAAGGGCCTTCGAATAATTCCTGGTAAAGGTATGGTAGAAGGTATGAGTAATAGCTCTCTAGATTTTGATTTATGTGAAAATTGTGTATATGGGAAGAAGAATCAGGTGAGTTTGCCCTCTCGTGGTAAGACAACGAAACATATATTAGAGCTTGTACATAATGATGTGTTTGGACCTGTGAAGGTTCCATCACTGGGTAAGTTTGTGTACTATGTATCATTTATAGATGACTTCTCAAGGAATACATGGATATATTTCCTTAAAAAGAAATCTGAAGTCTTTGATAGGTTTAAAGAATTTAAGGCTCTGGTGGAAAACTAGATAGAGAAGAAGACGAAGGTGCTGAGGATAGATAATGGTGGATATTTTTGCAAGAAGGAATTTGAAGAATTATGTAAGAAATGTGGTATAGCACAGCAGAAGACTACTCCATGTACACTTGAGCAAAATGGAGTTGCAAAAAGAATGAACAAGACGTTGATGGAAAGGGCAAGAAGCATGCTCTGTGGTGTCAGGTTAGGACAGGAATTCTGGGCAGAGGTAGCAGAGACAAAATTTTACTTGGTCAACAGATCACCTTCAACATCATTGCAGGATAAGACTCCACAAAGGTATGGACTGGTAAGAAACCCTCTCTTTCACATATGAGGGTATTTGGATGTGATGCATATGTACATGTTCCAAAGGAGAAAAGAACAAAGTTGGATAGTAAATCTAAAAAGTGCATCTTTATTGGGTATAAGGATGGTTTAAAGGGTTATAAGATTTGTAACCTAGTAACAAGGAAGGTTGTGTATAATTGAGATGTGGTGTTTAGAGAGGTGAAAGATGTTATTAAACATGAAGTCCAACCAAAGGAACCTAAGAATATAGAGTTTGAGCTTAAGGAGAAATAATTAGACTCAACAATAGAAGAGGAATCAGAAGATGAAGAACCACAAACTCTGGTTGTGAGAAGATCAATTCAAGAAAGAAGGCATCCAAAAAGGTATAGTCCGTCTGCTTTCTGTTCAAATTTTGCTTTATCTGTTACTAGTGATGATCCTAGAATTGTGAAGGAAGTGGTAGATTTAGAGGATGGAAAACTCTGGAAAGAGGCCATGGTTGATGAAATGGAATCTTTGCACAAAAATGAGGCTTGGGATCTGGTGGAGTTGCCAGCTGGAAGGAAACCCATTGGAAGCAAATGGGTGTTCAAGAAGAAGACAAATGCAAAAGGAAAGGTGGAGAAAGACAAATCTCAGTTGGTAGCAAAAGGTTATTCCCAGGTGCCGAGAATTGATTTTGGTGATGTTTTTTCTCCTGTTGCCAAGGTAGCTTCTATTAGATTACTTTTATATAGTGTTGCTACTTTTGATTTTGAGGTAGAACAAATGGATGTGAAAACAACATTTCTTCATGGCGATCTAGAAGAGGAGATATACATGAAGCAACCTTAAGGTTTTGCGATGAAGGGTAAGAAAGAACTAGTATGCAAGTTAAAAAAGTCTTTGTATGGGTTAAAACAGTCACCAAGGATGTGGTATCAGAAATTTGATACATTTATACAGGGACTTGGCTTCACCAGAAGCAAAGTAGATCACTGTGTGTTTCAAATTAATTGGTGACCATTTTATTTATCTGGTCTTGTATGTGGATGATATGTTGTTGGTTGGAAATGAAAAAGAAATTATCTAGGATTTGAATACCCAATTGTCCTCCAAATTCAACATGAAAGATCTTGGTGCTGCAAACCATATTTTGGGCATGGAAATTAAAAGAGGTTTGACTAAGAGGAAGCTCTAGTTAAACCAGAGGTAGTATGTCGAGATAATGCTGTAGAGGTTTAATATGTAGGATAGTAAATAGGTGAAGGTTCCTATTCCTATAGGTGTAAAGTTATCTGTTGAACAATGTCCCAAGACACAAGAAGAGGAAGAGGACATGTCCCGTGTTCCATATGAAAGTGTAGTAGATAGCCTGATGTATGCTATGGCATGTACTAGATTAGACATTGCACATGCAGTGGGAGTATTGAGCAGGTTTATGTCAAAACCAGGGAAGGAGCCTTGGACAATAGTGAACCAGGTTTTCAGGTATTTGCGTGGCACTAGTGATCATGATTTGTGCTACCAAGGAAGACCAGGATTGGAAAGAGTTTTGGATATTCGTGCCTTTGTTGATGTAGACTGGGTTGTATATCTGGATCAGAGAATATCTACAAGTGGGTACATGTTTAACCTATTTGGAGGTGCAGTCAATTGGATGAGTAAGAAATAATCTGTAGTGGCACTATCAACTACAAAGGCAAAATATATGGCAACAATTCATGCAAGCAAGGAAGCAGTTTGGTTGCATGGATTGTGTTCAAGTATGGGGTTAGTACAAGGAGCTATAAGGATAGACTATGATAGCCAAAGTGTAATTTTCTAGGCAAAGAACCCTGTTTACCATTTAAATACAAAGCACATTGATGTTCAGTATCACTTTGTGAGGGATATGATAGAAGGCAAAAAGGTGTTGTTGGTAAAGGTAGATGCTTTGAAGAATACTGCAAATCCATTGACAAAATCTGTGAGCTCTGAGAAGTTCTCTTGGTGTAGAGAAACAATGAGCATTGCAGGGCTAGATAAATGACTAAGCTCTCCTTTGGCCCCCTATGGAAAGAAAACAAGTGGGAGAATGTTGGGTTGTGTTATATTCTTTCCACGACTAGCCCACCTAGTTAACCAGGGGGTTATAAGGGGGGTGGAAGCCCCCTCTGTATAGGGGGTTTGAGGGGCGCGGTTAGCCCCCCTCTACAGGGTCCAGGGCAGTGCCTTGGAGAAATTTGTTTTTGGATCCTATATTAGGTGGGCAGACCTACCTATGGTTTTGTGCATGGTTTTCACACATGGTTTTGGGCGCGATGGTTTTCAATCCATGGTATTGGATGCTTTGGCATGTATATATATGTATTGTAACATTGAAAGGAAAATAATGAAAAATCAATTTGGTAGTCTCGTTTTTGGGATCCAGAGGAAAATCTCTGTGTATATTTGTTTTATGTGTTATGCTCTCGCTATTGTTTATTTTTTGTGTTTTAGAATTCATATGTAGGTAATTTCTGTACGGGGTTAAAACCTACATAAATAAATGATTTATTTATCATCCCAAGAAATATTGTTAAGGAATAATAAACAAATAATGATTTATTTAAGTATTCCTAGGGGATTTAGTCAAACTTGACAAGGAATAATAACTAATTAGTGATTAATTAATTATTCTTGGAGAAAAATAAGATAATTAATGATTTATCTATTTATTTATCATAACTGGGTCAAATATGACAAGGAAGATTAGTTAAACAATGGTTTAATTAATTATTCCTATAAGATAATTAAATAAATAATGATTTATTTAATTATTCTTCATGGTTTTAATCAAAAATGACTTAATGAATGTGGTTTGTTAAGTAATTTCTTACATTGAAAGCAATTTTACTATGATAAAATTGGCCCTACATGGTGTACTTCGATCCATCTAGTAAATTATGGCTAGGTGGTCATTTTTTGGTAATAACAGATTGCCCCCAACGTATGAGTGTTAGGAGAAAATAATATGATTGAAGTATGTTGTAAGGACACAATCACTAGACATTGAAGGGGAGTCAGAGAGAGAGAGAGAGATCAATGGAGCTGAATCGAAAGAGGATAGTGACGGAGGGAGCGAGACCACTTAACTGATGTAAGTCTCATTTTATGTCATGGTATTTGAACTTAGTGAGGCATGGGAGGAATAACTATACCTATTGAGATAACTCAGTACAAAAAATAATGATGCGCCCAGAAAAATGAAACTGAGCAATAAAGTACATGCTGAATGGTACATGACATGCTGGCATAAATGAGCCAGAAAATAATATAGTGTGTCCCATATATATAATGCACCTAGAAAAACATGATCTAGGAGTGAATACAATAACATCTAAGTACATGTGGCCCCTCCCTCAAAAATGGGTGGGAGGGAGGATATAACAACCAAAGAGTCCATGTTGAATAGGAAAAGGGCTCTGCAAAATTGAATAGATCATCTCAAGGAGACATGCATGCTATGAGTGTTGCAAGTGACAAGAACCAAACCCATCAAAATATATGGAACTTCATGTGAGGTTGTAACATAATATGAAGCTATCTAGCCATGTGGGGGGATACCTAAAGGGATACCCCCTCATGAGGTTTGAAACATCTCACACACACCCAGGAATCATTGGTACAATCTGTTGCATCACTAGACCATCAAGTGTAAGAATCAGGAGCATGAAACAAGCAATTCAAAGGGCAATGATGATTCCCTTTGCTTGAACCGAGGCGCCGAACAAGAGTGGAAACTGGAACCAAGATACACCACCCTCTAGGTCATTCTTCTTGAATAGATGTATTAATGTCAACAGAATAGGGCTCGCCATAGGTGAGGCAATGAGGATCCTCAAATAAAGCACAAGGGAAAATAGTAATGTGGTTGATGGACTAACACCAAGGAAAATGAGGAAAATGGGACTGAGGGACAAATAGACAACTTCCCTTGTTAGATCATAAAGTGCATCGTTGACCTCTCAGCGACTAACTCGACTTCGGAGTGGATGGGGGGGTAGTATGACTGAAGGCTAAAATGGGCAACGGGGGATGAATGGTATACAAATATGGATGGAATACTGTGACATGATACAATGGGATGTGAAACAGACTCCATGGATGCAAAGGTGACTCATCGCAGATGCTCTGAACAAAGTTGAATCGATGACGCTGCCACACAGAATAGGTGCGGTGAGGACCAGGAAGACATGAGAAAATGACAGTTACTCATGATGAAAATTTACATGTGAGATGACAAGCACTAAGGGGAGTTGGTCCCCAAGGTACAAGCATCGCATATGAAGAAATTCAATTTTAAGAGAAGATGAAGTGACCCTTCTTGGAAAAATGGCTTCGAGGTGAAGTGTCAAATCATAAAAAACTAAGAAAGACCCATTATAGCAATTGATGCGAGCTTTCTATTGGTGCTGATGGTTCATCAAATTGAGCTGTGGTGTGGTCAGCAATAGAAAAATTGTGGGTTTTTTTATAAAAGGACATTTTCCCTCTGTTGGGTGAAAATATGTTCATTTAATTCTGTTGTAGTACTTTCCCAACTATTTAATTTGTCAATCTGAGGTTCATAGACTTACGAGGCACATTCACTATATATGCAGGACCGAAGTGGAACTAATTTAATCTAAATTACTAAAATCCAATTAATCTAGGAAGGCATTGAAACACTAACTATGAAAGCATGAAATTGCACAAAGAAAAAGCAATACAACATGTGAATAATTGAATGACAAACAACATATGTGAGCTCACAACAATAAAAATATCTTAAATTATATTAAAAGAACCAAATAACAAATCATGATTACAAAACTATCTCTTAAAGCTAATATCCATTCTCCATTATTCATTATTCATTATTATTAAAATGAAGAGAGAGCACTCTCTTATATACATGAAGAAGATAACCATCTCATAAATACATATCCAATATTCTCTCAAGCACTTTCAACTACTTTCCCATTATTACAAGATATGATCCCTTTGAATCCTCCACAAATCTCTCAAGCATTTTCAACTACTTTCCCATTATTACAAAATATGATCCCTTTGAATCCTCCACAAATCTCTCACATATCTTGGATAAGATATGCCAACCAAATCCTCCATGATTTTCTCCTTAGGAAT
>APFE030525928.1:0-47188 GCA_000404065.3 Pinus taeda
CCCATAATGCATTGACTAGTTTCTTGTGCCAATTTCTCTTGTTCTCCTCTAATATTTTCTTGATCATATTTACCAAGCTCTTGTTTGAGGATTCTGCCAGCCCATTTCCTTGGGGATAATATGCAGTAGAGTGGCCCAGGGTAATGTGAAATTTGTGACAGAAACTAACCATCTTTTTAGATCTGAATGCAGCAGCATTATCTGTTATGATTTTGCCAGGGCATCCAAACCTAGCCAGGATATTTATCTCCAAAAATTGTATAATGGTGGAGTCATTTGCTTGTCTGCATGGGATTGCTTCAATCCACTTTGTGAAGTAATCTGTTGCTGTGAGAATCCACTTGTGCTGGCCTGAAGAGGAGGGATTGATTTCACCAATGAAATCCAAGCCCCATTGCTGAAATGGTCTCTCTGTTGAAATAGGCCTTAGGGGTAGAGGCAGCAGTTGTCTCTTTCCTTCAAACACTTGACATTTGTGACATGCAGTAGTAAATCTCTTGACATCAGAAAAAATAGTGGGCCAGTAATATCCAGCTCTTAGTATCTTGTTTACAGTGGATTTCCAGTAAATATGCCCACCACAATCTCCTGCATGAAATTCTTCCATGATTTTGTTGGCTTCACCTTCAATCAGACAATTTAGCAAGATGCCCTCATGATTTCTCCAAAGCAGATTTTCTTCCATGACACAGAATTTTGAGGCTTTCATTTTTACAAACCTACTCTTAGTTCTAGACAGTCCTGGGGGAGCACACAGGTTTTGCAACACATAGCAGATATCAGAATACCAAGGGGATTGCTCAAAGGCTACATTGATCTTTGGAGTCGCCAGCTCCTGTTCACTGTCTAGTTGGTTAATGTCAAGGGCTTGGAAGTTTGTTTCAGACATCAGTTTGGCTAAGCCCTGCCCCTTTATGAGTTTTGTAGGCTTTATTTCTATGTCAAATTCCAAAATATTTGCTATCCACTTGCCTCTTCTGCCCTTCAAATTCTCTTGTGTAAGTATATCTTTGACAGTTGGGCTTGGTACATAGGCAATTATGTGGGAATAAAGGATATAAATCCTAAAGTCTTTAATGGCTTTGACCAGGGCATAGACTTGTTTTTCCATGATTTGATATTTGAGGGGTGCATCTCTTAGAGCTTTGCTAAAGAAGGCTATGGGTTTTTCATTTCCTAGATCATCTTTTTGAAGTAGAACTGCAGCAATTGTATGTTCAGAAGAAAAGGAGAATATGATGAAGTCTCTATCAAATTGAGGGCTAGTTAGGACAGGATTTTGGGTAAGAGCAAATTTGATGCTCTCAAAGGCTTGTTTAGCATCTACTGTCCATTTAACTTTGGAATCCTTTTTCAGCATGTTGTTAAGCAATCTGCTAAGCTCAGCCAGATTTGGGATAAATCTTCTCAAGAAGTTGATTTTCCCCAAGAAGGCTTGTAATTCCTTTATATTCCTGGGATGGGGCATGTGTTGGATGGCTTGGATTCTATCTGGATCGATTCTGATGCCGTCCTTGGAGATAATATGACCTAGTAACTTCCCTTCCTCTAGACCAAAAATAGATTTTTTGGGATTCAAAGATATTCCATATTTTCTGCATTTTAGAAAGATTTGTTTGAGATGATTTATATGTTCTTGGTCTGATTTGGAGAATGGTGTAAGGTCATCCAAATAGATGACTAGGAAGTCATGAATTTCTTTGGCAAAAGCAATATCCATTGCTCTTTGGAATGTGGCCCCTGCATTTTTCAAACCAAAAGGCATTTTGACATACTTAAAGGTTCCCCATGGGGTTGTGAATGCAGTTTTGTCCTGATCATCCGGATGGACCAAAATCTGGTTGAAGCCTGAAAAGCCATCCAACAAGGAAATCCTTGAAGCCCCTACTACTCTCTGCAAAATATGGTCCATTTTAGGTAGGGGGCAATTGTCTTTCAATGACACTTGGTTGAGGTTTCTTAAGTCCACACAGAGCCTAATTTCACCTGTCTTCTTCCTTGTGGGGACTAGGTTTGAAATCCAATCAGAAAATCTGATTGGTGCTATTATGCCTGCTTTAAACATCTTTTGGACTTCTTGCTCCATTGCTGGGAGGAGCATGGGATTTATTCTCCTCAATTTCTGTTTAAAGGGCTTCTGATTTGGCTTGAGTGGGATTGTGTGTTGTATTACAGAGGTGTCATAGGACTTGAGGTCCTCATAACTCCATGCAAACACAACCTGAAATTCTTTAAACAGGTCAATGTATTTGGGCTTTTGGTCAGGAGGTAATGCAGCAGATAGTTTTATGATTTTGGGCTGTTGGACTGTCCCTATGTTATGTTCTTCAATGGCAGTATTTAGGGGCTCAATTTTCGGTTTATTAGGGACATCATTAGAATCAAACATGTCTTCCAACGGAGCTAAGCCTATGGGCAAAAGGTTGTTCTTTAGCTGTATCATCTCAGTTTCATCCTCAGATGTCTCTTCATGCTCAATCTGTTGTATTTCTTGAATGTTGCACTGGTTGAAAATCGTAGGATTTAACATTTGATAGGCTATTTTGGATGAAATTATTTGGCTGTGATTTAGATGAAGTATTTGTGATTGACTTGCTGGCTGAAGTATTTGTGATTGGCTTGCTGGCTCAGTATCTATATTGAGGCCTGAAAATTCTTCCTGTAAATTCAGAAAGTTTTTTATTTGTGTATCATTGTCAAATACTTGCCAGTCTTTTATGTTATTTGGGACTGATGGTCTGTGTTTTACCTCAGCTGTGAAACGGTGATGGGGGTCAAAAGGTAGCTTACAAGTACTTGCAAACATGGCTAGGCTATGAGCATGCAGGTTCTGGGCCCTAGGAATTTTAGTAATCTGGAACTCAACAAGGGAGTTGAGTAACTCTGTGGTAACAGCTCTGTAAGACCTAAGTCTGTTGTCTTTTGTAACAAAATTGCCTTTAACTTGTTGGATGACCAAGTCTGAATCCCCTAGGATTGATATTCTAGTGATTTGCAGGGATTGTACCAACTTAAGGCCTAGTAAAAGAGCCTCGTATTCAACCATATTGTTGGTACATCTAAAGCTTAGTCTGTAGGCTCTACCCTCTGCATGGCTATTCTCTTTATTATGCACCCACACTCCTGCTCCTGCCCCTAGCTTGTTAACTGATCCATCAAATTCTAGGAACCATTGAGTTTCCCCTTTTAGGGGGTTTTGAATAAGGTCTGTGTGGGATGAATTGGTGAGTTGGAGTATAGGCTGATTGTTTGGCTTGGTTTGCTTGACATCCTTCTCACTTGGTGGGATAGTTTTGTTTGCAAGAAGGGCCCCTTTTTCATTGTCTTGTTCAAGTATGGTGGTTTCACCGTCGTTTGCTTTGTGGTCTTGAATATTGCCATTGTTTGATTCAGCCTGTGCTTGGATATCAGGATCTTCTTGTTCAACAGTTTGATTTGTTTCAATTATATGAGCCTTTTCCTTGGTGTTGCTGTTTCTATTGTCATTGTAAAGGATGTATGAGTCTATGTCAGAGTGGACAGCATAAATGGGAAAGTTTTGAGGCTTCTCTGTACTACTGACCATGTATTTCATTAGTGACTCTCTATACAACCTCTTGGGTTGACCAAAGACTGTAATAGTAGCATAAGACATGTCTAATTGGAGAGACCCTTGAAGCTTAGCTCCCCATGATCTTGACAGTAACATCCCATATTTAGGTGGAATGTCAGCAACAACTATGTCCATTAGGATTGTTTTGTTTGGGTACTGAACTAAAGACACACATAGGTCTTTTATTAGGCCTAGACACTTGACCTGGCTGGAGTCAAATGAGTAAAGGTCCTTGTATGGTCTAGTGATATCCAGATTTAGCCTTTCCATCACCGATTTCGGCATTAAGTTGTGAGATGCACCTGAGTCAAACATTGCATTGTGTAATATTTTGTCATGCACATGCAGGCTGACATAAAAGGGTAGGATTCCTGAGCCTGCTACTTTTCCATCAACCTCTGGGCCAAAAAGCAATTCAGGGGTGTCATCCAACACATTGACATTGTCCACATTATCTTTGCTTTTACTATGGGTGAGTTGCAGAGATATTTGAATCTGGTGTTTATAGATCTCATTTTTAGCTAACTCTGCCAGAGGTATGGTTATTTTCAATTTTCCAATTTCGGTTTCCAAATCAAAGGGTTTTTCTGCTTGTGTTTTAGTAGTATGGCTGAGCCTGCTTTCTTTATCTGCTGAGGTTTGTTCCTGATTTTGGGGTTTATGATTGTTGATCACCTCTTGAGGCCCTTTGCTTGGTTTAGACTGTTCAAACGATGAAGTGGTGAATTTGGTGTTTGTTCAGTGATGTCTTCAATAGTTATTTCTTTTGTGGGTGAATCAGTTGTGTTCTTTGGTTCCACAACTATGGCACCTTTAGGCTGTAGTTTATCTTTTGTTTTCTCAGGTTGTGTTACATTTACAGTCCTACTTCTCAATTTGTACTGTTTATGCACCTCATAGACAACAGTGTCATAGCCTTGTTTAAAATCAAATGATTCCCCTGAACTAGTCTGAAATTGTTTACTATCCTCCTCATCCTGATCTTCTTGACTCAAGAAGACTTGGTGCTTGTTGTCGAGCCCCATTAGGTGGATATGAGTGTCTTCTGCTTGTTCTTCAGACGTGGAGGTCTCGGCATAGTTTTCCTGAAATGGTGGTCTTATTTCAGGATCATTATTGGCTTTGCTGCCACCAGGGTTTTGGTTCCTCCTAAAGTTTGGATTCCTATTGGGATTGTTTGATGGTGCTTCCCATGAAGATTTTCTTTCCACAGATTCTACCCTATCACCTAACCTCTTCATACCAGAGATTATTGCATCCAATTTTTGGTCTAAGGCAGAAGGCTCTTCTTTGAAAACAAAACTCTTCTCTACTTTAGCCCTGTTCCTCTTAGCAATCAGGTTTGCTTCAACCGTTACAGCAACTCTCTGAGCTTCTTCGAGGGTTTGAGGGGCTCTTTCTTTTAATTGGTAGGCCATATCTGGGTCAAATCCAACTGGGAATTTGTATAGGGCTAAATCCGGGGGAGGTCTTAGATTTTGAGGTATAGCATTATAGACATTATTGAACCTAGCACAATATTCCAATACTGTTTCTTGGGGACCTCTTCTGATCATGTCATACTCACCAAGTATGTGTAAGGGGTCCTTCTTTTTCTCCCATCTTTTGTGAAGGATTGGTAGAGCTCATCAGGGGTAGTTATGCTGTTTGCAGGTAGAGATCTAAACCATGTTCTCACATCCCCTGTTAAACTTTGGACAAATATTCTCATCCTTACAGTTTCATCATCTATTTCATAATTTTCAAAGTGATCTTGCATTCTCTTGGCATGTTGGATGGTAGAATAAGGACCAGTGGAGTCAAAGTATGCTATTTTGGCCTGATAATCTTGAGGTAAGGCCATTGGATTGGCAGGTAATTGCAGAGGTGCATACCTGGCCATATTTGCTGGATTCTGGGGGTTGACTTGGATAACTGGGACAAAAGGAACAAAAGGTATCACAGGGGTAATAGGTATAGAAGGTATAACAGTGTGGGGGAAGAGAACTTGTGTGGGAGAAGAAGGGATTGGTGGGGAACTTTGGGATGTTGATGGTGAGCTAGGGGAATTTGGGGTTGAACGGAATAGGACCTTAACTGGTGTGGGGATTGAGTTAGGAAGCTCTGGCTGTGGACTGATGTCAGCAAGATGATCTTGTATTTGCTGGTTCCTAACAATTTTGGGGATGGTATTGGGATTTTCGAAGATAGGGGGAGGATTGGGGTCAGGATGTGCCCTCGTGTACCTGAGATTCTTCTTGGGAGCCAGCTTCTGAGCTAGTCCTATAAGGTTTTATTAAGGCTTTGTGTAGCAAGGACTAGACAGGAGCTCTAAAGATTCTGTGTATCTGTATAGGGTGAAAGGAAATCTGAGTCAGCTCTACCTTAAGGCTGCAAATTTTTCTATGGGAGAAGCTTGCAGGTGTCTTAACTGATTTTCAGCTTCTGAGTGTGATTTCTTGGTAGATGTACAGTCCTTCAGCTCCTGAAGCTCCCCAGTGGAGTCGCCATTTATGTTAACACCCAGGTTGTTCCCTATGACTTCTTAGGGAATACGGCCGGGGTAACCACTAACCAATATTTGGGCTACAGCTTCTAGCCCAGCTGTAGTCAGAGAGGGCTCTCTCTGTTAGTTATGTCACTGCTTTCAGTGAGGGTTTTAGGCTAGTTATGAGATGTGTTTTTTGGTTGTTTCTGTGTTTGGTTGGGAGGATGCTTCTGATTTCTTTAAAGTATATCAGCAGGTAAGGTTAATCCATTGGGCAATGGGGTCTGGGACGGTTTTCTTTTGAGGTCTTGATTTTGGTGAGGGGGAAAAGCTATAGGGCCTGCGTGTATTCTGTGAAACAAGATGTAAATAGTGAGGGTGAGGTGAAACAACCAGCAAAGAGCAATTAAGATTTCTTTACTTAAGCTGTATATTGTGAAAGAGGTTTGTCATCTAGGAGCAATTTCTTGAATTCCTAAAACAACTATGCACTGTGATAATGTAGTATTAAAGGTAGCAGTGAAGAATTACTCTTTAAATACCTTATCAGAAGAAAACATATAAGATAGCTTAGATTGAGCTCAGGGTAGTCAATGACTAAGTCCTGAGACTATTCTTTTTCCTTACTATCTAGATTTTCAAATGTATAGAAAACATGAGAGACATGTGAAATAACAGGAAACACAGGTGAAATAAAGAGTCATGAGAAAAACTTATTGATTCACGTAATACACAGGAATCCTGCAACTTTGAGCCACACACCATCAAGAGATCAATAGACAAAACATCTTTGAAGAAATCCCACTGTCCTTTGTATTAACTGTCTGAGAGTTTTACAATCTCAGAACAACAGAGAAGATATCAAGAGAATTTCTTACATCCGGAGTCCAACCCCTCTAAACAAACGCGAGGGGGAATATATAGAGCTTACATATAAAAATATCTCAGGTATGGAGTCATCTGAGAGGAAAATATCTCTTACACTTGTACAGGAGAGTAGATGAGAAGTAATTGTAAACATAAATGCCTCTTAAAGGCCTTGAACCGCTGTCAGGACAGATTTTTTGACCTTTGGGCACGGCGGAGTTAACTGCGCGGCTTTATCATAAATGTAGTATTGAAGCGCCTTGTCACTCTGATTTTTTGTATCTTCTTGACCCTGCCACCTGTACCTGCTGATGCTGCTGTTGATGCCGAGTACCTGTGCTCAGTTGGATCAGCGTTTTTATGCTTGCTGTCATGGCTTTGTCCACCTGTAGATGCAATATGGACTGTATTGCTGAAAAAAGATTTGATTCCTCAGCTTTGGTTCAAAAGTAGCTTTATTAAGTCCTGCCATGTGTCTTGAGGGGGAAGCTGATGCCTCAAAATTGACCCTAAGGTCTCATCAGCTTCTGTGTACTTATAGAAATGAGGAGGCTCATCAAATAGATGTGTTACTTCATTTTTAATAAAAAATAAATTATCTAATTTTTCAAAAAGAGCTTGTCCTGTTAATGGGCCTGCTGAAGATGACCCAGGAGCCTCAGCAATTTGAATTGCTGCAAAACTGCTCACCCTTTTGATGTATTTTTCATGAGAGAGCAGATTCCCTGATTCTACCAAGTTGGGAAGCCCTCTGTCCTGCAGGGCTGTGAACCTATTATGGAACTTATTTATGTCTGCCTGTATATCATGTATCTTTCTGTCCAGTGTCTGAATTAGGTTCTTCATTGTTGTGGTTCTTTTGATTAGGGAAATGGTTTCCGTCCTATTAGCAATTCCCATTTTTATCAGCTGAGAACCAGTCCTATAATTAAGGACCTCAATCATCTTTGGGGCAAGGTCTACCATGTTGCCTAGGGAGTTTCTTGCTCTTTGTAGTTCTCTTCTTGCCCTGCCAATGAGTCCTATTTGTTCATGTATAGCATCAATGTACTCCCACTGGTTAGTGATTGATTGTCCAATGGCAGTCCATATCACTTGCTTGATCTCTGCTGTCACTGTCTCAAAATTGAGCTGCTTTTCCAGCTCTGCAATTTTCTTTTTTAGGGCTTTTACTTCCCTTTCCCTCTCAGCCACATTTTGCTTAGACTTATCATATTTCTCATTTACTTTTGCTAAGCTTTCCTTGGCCTGATTTAGTTCTGACATTTGAGCCTCTAGCACTTGGAGTTCTTGCCTTAGTTTTTGCATATCTAGGCTCTCGACCTGCTCTGTTGGTGGTGCTGTAGTGGCTGGCTCTGTTCTTGCTGGCTTTGTTGTAGCCGGAGCTGCTTCTGCTGCCTGCTGCTTTGGAGGGATGTGCTCTTCAGGGGTCTCCTCAAGGTTTATTGTCTCTGTGGATGTTTTGGAAGACTGCCCTTGTTCTTTCCTTTGTAGAGCTGCTTCTAGGGTAGTCTCTGTATCCTGCAGCTTTTGTTGGGTGTCAACCAGCTCTTTATATAGGGTCATTAATAGAGCTGTTGCATCCTTTTCTTGCCTCTGCTGGGCAACTTCATCTGTTTGTGGATGTAGCGTTGGGGGGATCTTCATCTTCTTCTTAATTGCAGCTACATCTGCATCCCTTAGTTTAAGGACCTCCTGTATGGCCTTAACATCATTGGGATCATGCCCAAACTCTATGATAATCTCTTCTAGTGCCTTGATTCTATTGTCCTTGGCTTGAGAGGATGCCCTCTCCAACTCAAGCTGTGCTGTTGTGTTGTTCAAACTGTTTTGCAGCCTGTAGTTTATCAAGGTCTTGTCTGCCAGGGTGGCATAGACCATCTCACCCGTCTGCTTGTGAAGCTCGATCTGGTCCATGGGGTGGATGTCCTTTTCAAGGACTTCTAAGTTTGTCCTTATATAATCTGCAGCTGATTGAGGTCACTGCACTGTAGGGGTAAAATGACTCATAGTCATTTTAGCTTCTTGTACATCATAGGCAGCCATAAGCCTTTGTTGATTTGATGGAGCCATGTTCAATAAATAATTGTAGAGCTTGATTTTAATTGGCTCACTCCTCCTTTTGGCATCCTTAAACTGCTCCTTTATGCCTGCAGCTGTGTTTTTGTATTGTCCTGAGGAGCTGACCTCCCCAAGTGCTGCTCTATCCTGCTCTTGATGCATTGAGCTGGCAGAGGTCTCAAAGCTGTGAATTTCTTCTTCTGAAAATGGATTCAGCCTCTGCCTTTTATCTGGACCTTCTGTGAGAGGGGTCTCCCTCTCCCTTTTCCTGCTGGTGTCCTCCCTCTGAGGGGTTTGGAGGACTGAGGAGTCTATCCTAGAGTCCTGCCTAGGAGGCACGATGCTGGTTGTCTTTTCTTGGGTGGCTGCCTGGCCTTCTCCTCTTTGTTTTTCTTGATCCTGATGATCAATTTCTTGCTGCTGTTGCTCTTGCTGGCCCTGTTGGCCCTATTGGCCGTCTGCTTCTTCCATTACCTTGTCTTTGCCTTTGTTCTGCCCCTGTTGTGAAGTTTGTGTTGCCCCTTGTGGTGTTGCAGATGAGGAGGCTGGTGCTGTTATGTGAGAGCTTGTTAGGGCAGGCACCTGAGAAGGACATTCCAAGTCAGCGATTTTTAATAAATGTCTTTTAGCCCTCTCCACTAACTCTTCTTGAGACACAGGCTCTATCAAGGTATTTTTCTTCCATTTGGGCTGGTTTGCATGTCTTGATACGAGGAGCATGCTATCATGCTCATAGCTGGAGAGTTTGTATTTTAGTCTCCTCTTGGATATAAAGCCATTGGGGTCATATGGTTTCCAAAGGAAGCTTTGTGTCAAGCCCATGCGTTCCAATATTCTTTCTGCCTCCATCCACCCTTCTCTTTTGTTTAGAACAAAATGGCCCAACTGGTTTTTGACTTTGAGTTGTGCCTTCTTGCCTTTCCCTGCAAAATGGATCTGATCGGCATTGCCGAACTGTCTGAAGTACTCCAGGGCAAAGAGTCTCATGGGCACAAACCTGGGCAGCCTGAAAGGTCTCAGCTCACATCCATATATTCTAATCACTGTGTGATGCTGGTAGAAATACCAGTCTCCTATGCCATAGGCAGTGGATAGTTGCAGTATCCTCTGCATTTCATCAGTGAGTCTTGGAGGAGGTTCTGTCATAAACAGAGACAGGGCCGGATGGATGAACAAATCTATAAACTCACAGTATGTCTAGGGTGAGTATGATTGGGCATGGAAGATGGAGCTCCAATACACCACTGATCTTGGGTTTCCTGCAGCATCATTTCTCTTGATCTCAAAAGAGAATTTCTCATGTTGGTGATAGAGGATGAGGTGATAAATATATGAGGTGTATTTGAACACCCTCTCTCTAGGTAAGTGCAGGAACTGTTCATGTATTTTGTCAGAGATGTATGTAGCATAGTTATAGCAGATAGGGGCCTTCCCAGGGGTAAACATTGACATCATAACTAGCACAGTTTCATCTAAAAACTCCATTGATTTATATCCCAGAATTGAGCTTATCATATGAGCCAGGTCTAATCCAAGTTGATTCAGGTATCCATCAAAGATGGGAGGATGCAGTACTTTGTCTGACTTCTTAACAAACAATTGATTTAGTTTCAGGATCTCTGCCTCTGTAAGTATTTTGGTCCCTTGGTTGATTAAGTCCAGCAGGGATAAAGGGACCAATTTCTTGTGAGTTTTAAATTGCACCATATCCCTGATGGCCTGAGGGGTGGTATAAAATACAACTTCACCCTGGGGGTTCAATACTGCTCTCTGTGATGGATCATAAAAATTGGCACATAGATAGATGAGGTTAGGGAATTGTCTGACTCGAGGCATTTTGAAGGTTGGCAGAGAAGACTCCCAAATTCCTAGGATATCTGTCCCATCTCTGTGCCTAGCCCTGAACTCATTTAGCAGGTGAATGTGATAGGTGCATCCCTCTCTGGAGTCTTCTAATATTTGATAATCTAGATCAGCAAGGTCTTGCCAGTCTAGCTCTCTTTGTGGAGCATTTAGAGGAGTGACATTAAGGACTGCAGGGGTATCCATGTTTGACTCAAGTAATCTCCGAAATGCCGGGTATGCTGTTTGCAAGAGTGCAACCGAGGGGGACCAAGGTTGACCGGGTTGGTGCACAGTGAAGGTTAACAATGCTGGCCTTTTGGGAAGGGCTTTCAACAGCGGGAAGACCTCCCTTGTAAGTTTGGGAGTAATGCAGGAAGTCCACGGTTGCGCGAACAGGGTAGGTTTTTTAACAGGAATTGCAGTCAATCCGAGGTCTCCGATGCTATATTTCAACTTTAAATGGTCAAATAGGGTGGGATGCAATTGGTTTATCGGTGAAATTTTCGACTTAATGGCTTTTATGGTGGTTTTTACAAGCAATTTTAAGAAAAACCAGTTCACAGGAGGACGAGGCTCAAATACCTGTTAAAAAATGGCCTGGAGTGAAGAATGTAGCTGGGTTTGCGCGCTGGGCTCTTTGAAATTAGTTGCAGGCTGGCTGGTCGCAGGCGTCGTGAATTGCATGCAGATAGCTTAACAGCAAATTTCCGAAAAATATGACAAAATTGTGAAAAATGGCGAAAATATGGCTTATTTGGCTTTATTGGCGCGCTTTTTGGATGACGTCAGCATGACATCATCATGGGGAACCGGGTTGGATGACGTCAGCAGGACATCATCGGGTGACGTGGCTGTCAACGACAGGTCCACGGGGGCGATGAGGTGGCGGCCAGGTGGGCGAATGAGGGATGAGGTGAGCGGATGTGGCAGTGACGTGCACGGCAGCAGGGCGAGGACGTGGGCGGGACAGGTGTCGTAATATCGGAACCGGCCCTGTACGGTGAAGGAATTGTCAGGCGATGCTCCGATGCAATCAGGGAGTGACATGTGTCCCTATGTGATGCTGGCCTGACGCAAGCGTTTGACAGATATCGGAAGGTATCTGTCAGACACATAGGGTGCTCTGATATTCATGTGGGCCGTCGATCTGGAAGCGCTCGATCCAACGGCTATCGGGCGAGCAACTTGCACGAGCCCTTAACGCCTGCCTTCATTAACCTTCGGATGTCGGGATTGCCCGAAACCACTGTGTGCCATCGATCTGAGATAGGTGCCATCTGACGGTCATCGAACGGGTGATCTGCACGGAAGATAGTGGCCAGCGGTAGAGCATTAAAAACAATATTTCTTTGGCAATTAGTGACCGGCGGGCCCCTCCATATGCCAAAACATATTCGATGATTTTTAATTGATTTTCTTTATAAAAATAATGTTATCGACCAGCCTTAGGAACGCATGGATTTTCGGGTTTTATATATGGTTTGGGTATACATGTTTCCGAAGGTAGAAACTATAGGGGAAAGGGGTCCAAATGGGTTTTTTATCAATGTGAAAGGGTATACTGGCTCCCGACCTTAGGATAAGGCGGGAGAAGGATTTTTTCATAGTTTCTCCGCCCTTTGGGTGATTTTTATGGGTTTTAAAGGTTTTTCAAGGTAAAAATGGAACTCTTGGACTAGGGAAACTGATGGAGATGGAGCAAAGGGGGAGCATGGGTTCTTGACCTTGACCAGGTGTCAATTCAATTCCCAAGGGGCAAACATTATGGCTATAGTGCCAAGGAGGGGATATTTATGCATTGTGGGGTTTATACACCATGGTGTTTATAATAATAGGGATAGTGGGGTGTAGGGAGCTAAGTAATAGAGTTAGTTGTCAATATGGAGGAGACATGAGTGAGGGCTGATTCAACCAAGTTTTCTTTGAAAATAACTTGGAATCAAGAGTAGATGAAAATGAAAAGAGTTTTACACAAAAAATGTGGCTTTTGAAGGCCATTAGTACCATGACAAAAATTTTGAGTTTGCTGTATAAACCAGTAGATGAAGGGGTGTTAGTAAGGAGTGATAAACAAATGAGAACAAGGGAGTTAGTCATGCTCCAGTGTGTTGCTTTTCCTGTAGATGTTTCAGCGACTTTAGTCTTGAAAGAGACAACATTTCTGCAACCCCATCTACCTACCCAACTAATTCACCTAACATTTTTTATTCCTTCTTGGAGGGTGCACTTGGACTTGCAAACCCTTTGAATGCATTTTCTTTTCATTGGCTTTTTGCTTTCATTCCCTATCTAACACAACCCTTATTCCTTCCAAGGTCCCAGATTAAGCAGTTGGGAACCTTAGCTTCTCTACCTAGCTACTGATCTGCCAAGATTAAACAGTTTGGACAGATTTCATTTTTTATTCTACAACATAAATTTAAAACATGGCATGATCCAGATTCGGCTGTTGAATCATCCATAAACTTTTGTTAGCATGCAGGCCTAGATGTACCTTTTCTTTCTTTCGCAAATATGGAACCTTTGTGGCAGCAAAAAATGGAGCATATTTGGCACTTATATTTGCCAATCATGAAATATGAAACCTATTGGTATAGGTATCCAACAGATACTTCTTGAGGATTATTTGAATTAGGTGATCATGATAAGCATGGTAACCTTGATGTTAGAGGTATAACTATGAGATTGATATTCTATATCTCTTACTACTTGTGGTCATGTCTCGATAGCATATGGTAAAGCTGAATTCCCTAACTTGATCAAGTGCCTTGACAAAAAGTGTTATTATGTTCATAACCTTTGAGATATGATGTTGCATCTATCTATTGCTTTGAGTCTAACCTTTGATGAAAGATTGATGTCATGATGCTAATAGCCATGATAGATATATGTTTATGCTCTAATAGATTTTCCATTGCTTGACTCTAGTAGAGACAGGTTGATGATATGAATGAAGATGAATGAAGTAGATTCCTAGTCAAAGGGAGAATCTCTTCTCAAGATTCTTACTCTATTACTATTTTCATTATGTACTGTTGAATCATGATTTATGTGCATTTGACATTACTTTTCTGCAACAAAGTCTTAGATTTGAAGCTTGTATAGAAATTAGGGTTCCTGCTCCGGACATAAGCACAGAAATGGGAAATCTCGTCCCTAGACGCACGCATGCAAAGGACCAGATAGCATCCAAGCATCTAACCTGAAGGGAGTGTCCAGGGGTTTGACTACATTTTACCATCATATTAAGCTTTCTGAAGCTGTCTGAACTCTAAATCAAGGTGTCTCTGACATATTCTGCCACTGTAGTCTGATTTTTGAAGTTGTTGAGTTAAATTGTTGATCACATAAACATGAAGTATTGTGCATGAAAACAGTTGTTCACCTAAAAGATGTTAGTACCACAGATGTGTTCTAGATAACAACAAGATATGCAAGCAGAAAAAGCTTGAATGTTTTCCATAACATGAACATGTAGATCGAAATTGTGTTTGCAGGTGATCGGGACATACATGTAGATATGTCACTATGTTTGTGCTACAAGAGGTTGGCATGATTTGGCGTATTGATATAGATGAACAATGTTTTGTCATGATGCTTGAAAGCAACTTTGAATTGATGATTGAAATTTGGACTTGACCTAATGTCGAATGATTTGATCTGACGATTGTTGATTTGGCTTGATGTCTATGCTATGTCGGCATAATGACTTATGTGGGTATTCAGAAAAATGATTTTGTATCGGCATCCTTGTTCCTAGCACAATGTTTGAGGTACTGATAGTTGTGATTCAACATGAAATTGAAACATGCATGACTCATCCTTGGTGTATGCATTTGCACCTAGTGACAAAAATGACTTATGAAAATGACCTGATGAAGTTTGGATTGATATTGCATGGTTGGTTACAACCTGTTGGCACTATAATTAAATGTGGTCAATATCTGATATGAGCTCCACCTATATCCCAGTTGAAAGAATTGATATTGTGATGTTGATGACTTTGATATTGGTTGTGATCTGTCTTCTAAACTTTGATAAGCTGACTTTGTTGATGTGATCGTACAACATTGATTTATGTAAGGCTGATTATGTTGGCTTAGCAAGGCATTATGCTTAGAGCATTGCATGAAGAAAAATCCCTAATCCAGATATGTCTATATTTGACATTTATCTGATGAAGTAAGGATGATGAGTTCCAAGGTATAATGGCTTTGATTTTTATTATGATTTTGGCCTTATATCCTGATGATCTACTCTTGATAGGTGATGATCCTTTGATGATCTAAATCAAAGGGATATGGCTTCCGAAGCTCAAAATGATGTATCATGGCATGATGAATAGATTTCTTGAATTTGGAAAATAAATATTGCAAATCTATTGGAAATTTTTTTGAATAATGAAAATGCAAATCCTTGGATACTCTGATTTGAAGTTCAATATGTTTTTGAACTTGACATGGCATCCATCAGTTGATTGAAGCATTGATGTTCTATTTCAAACATCCATATCTAAATGTATGGTGTTCATAGAACTTGAATAAATTCATGAGTGAGCCGCTTCATTCACATAGAGTTTCCACCGAGCATCCTTTGAAATATCTTCATGAGATATTCTATTTTTGAGGCTGAGATATTTCTCCTATGATATGTGACTTCATGGATGTATTGTTGTTGATTTGGATGCTTCTTTAGTATGAGATCTGCCATGATATCTTGGATGAGAGGTTCATATACGATTGAGGATGAGTACGATGTTGCTAGAATGGATAGTTGTGAGGAAGGATGAAGAAGCTCCTTAGAGAGTTGTCTAAGAATGATCTAGATATGGCATAGAGTGAGATAAGATTGACAAAAAATCCCATATTTATAGTTGGGACCGAGATAATCTCATTTATTGAGACAGTGTAGTTCTTTAAAACAAGCTCAGGATTGTTGTTGGCACCTCCTTGAGAGGGAGGATGATTATGGTATCCTTTTGTGATTTATATTATTATATATGTTCTGACATGATATTTGATTTGATGTCTTGTATGAACAAGAAACAAATTCTATTGAGACAAGAAGATACCAGATTTTAGTATGATGAGAGCAACACTGATCGAGGAAACTAAGCCAACTCTTCCTCCCTGTCTGATCTCCTAGGGTGAGGAATTGAGATAGAGGACTCGTGGGGTTGAGGGAACTCTGGACAATAGGGTATGATACCTATCTATTACCCATAGGGTTGAAGATTTTTCTCCCCTATCTTCATAGGGTGGTAGAATGCTGCTCCCATGTCTAGTCTTTACAAAGTATACCCTAGTTGGCATCATACCTGTTATCACCCAAATAAACTATCCTAGGTTGTAGCTCGGAGATACTCGGGAACATTACAAACTCAAATTGATGTTGGAAATGGATGAATGGAAGGAATGATGCTTGTTCAAGCCAGATAACCACTTCTACTATGCTTAACTCCATACATGCGTGAACACCCCTAGGCTACAAGGCTTTAGACCACCAATCACTCACAGTTTAAATATTGGGTGAATATGGAGAATATTGACCACACCAGCAGATGCAGAAGACCTTGTGATGGCTGGCTGCAACCAGTAAAGAGGTCTGCAAATCTAATTCCCTAAGGCACAAATAGGATGACAGCTCTCTGGCATTAGGTGAAAAGAAACCTGAAGAACACATCCACTGATACATACAAGATTTTAACATAGAGGTAGGATGACAACTCCTCTAATGCTAAACATCAAGAGTTCAGGAAAACTGCATAACAAGCACAACCTAGAACAAAATAGAAATGGAAAGTGAGCAATTAACAACAAAAGAAACTTGTATTAGCTGAAAATGAAGACGAGACACTGCAAGTATCAAAGCAATTACAATCTCCAGAAGTTGAACTTTACATCAATACAACAACCATCAACCCTGATTACCTTTGGTTTCTTGGTATATATAGAGTTTGAATACAAAGGCACTTGGCCATTCTAAGTATGAAGGGGTCATAATTGACCACCAACCGCTTTAACTATCTGGCAGATTGCTGAGTGCGGTTTCTTGCTGTATCGGATGAATTTGATCTCCTCGGGTGCTCTGCCGTCCTCTGAAGTGGTTGGAGTGTCGTATGGAATAGAGTCCCATAACTTCTAAATACATTTGCTTGATCGAGCTCTGTCCTTTTTCTTCTCGGCCTTACTGTCTCTTGAATGCGGTTGTTGAGGAACTACTGCAATCAGTACCGAAGACTGGTTATCTTTGTCCTTCAGAAGCACAGAACAATCAAAGGTCGCGTACTGCATGGCAGGTGGACGAATTGTCGGAGGAACAAGGTTGGCCATTGGATTGAGAAGATGGATGGCGGGTATGGATTAGCAGAAGGTATCGGGAGGAAACGGGCAAGACATTCATGAGCTGTTGGATCTCGGGTAGGCAGATCCAACGGTCATCAAGCGGAGGAGATGCACGAGGGTTAATGGACGAGGAAAGAAGTTTCGACAGTCAGTGGAATTGATCCCACCACCGTGGACCATTGGGTGGTAAAGGTACAGGGGGCGTGATTCCATTCAATCAGTGACGCATGGCGGTGGGGTACGGGCGAAACCACTTTTCATCATGAGTTATCGCGCCATTGGTTTGCGGATGTGGGAGGAGCGAATGTCGTCTGATCGCAGCGGGGATGATCGGACAGTGGAAGAAATAAATGGGCGAGTTGTTCATTGAATGCGGCGAGGACCGTTAGATCGGGGCGTGGCGATCAATGGCTGTGATCAAAAGGCAACAATGGGTAACAGAGGCACGGGGTCATGTGGGAGAGGTGTTATGAGGTTTAAACTTAGTGCTCGAGCTTAAGAGAAAAAGTTCCTTTACGTGATTTTTAACAAGAGACCCAGGAAATGGAGTTGAAAGACGAGGATGAGTGAGGTGAAGGGAAGGGCGAGCATAACTGGTACATGCCTCTTTTGAGAAAAACCGAGGACCGACCTTACTTCAGCTCCTTGAATAATGACAACATGTAGCAGAGCTAACACTGGCTCCTTCTGGGGATGAGATCCTCCCTGTGAGGTCTCAAGAACTTGCAGATCAATGCCTTTCCTGTGAAAATGAATTAGCAAAATTTCCTAGTGTTCTATTGGGCATGGAGTCTAACTAAGCTTACACTAAAACTGATAAAACAACATATTTACAATTTTAAGGCCAAAAGACCTTAAATAACATAAATTTTCAGAAAACGCCCATTAACTGGGCCATCAAAAACTGTCTCCCCTTCCATACTTTGCAGTATGAAGGTATTGTTCCCTTGAATATGAGAAATGATAAAAGGCCTTGTCCAGAAAGCATGAAACTTCACATGGTTGCCTTTCTTCTCTTTCAGTGCATCCCACTTCAGAACCAAGTCTCCCACTTGAAAGTTATCTGATTTTTTCCTCTTGTCAAAAACATCCTTGATCTTCTTCTGATGTGCTGCAGACTTTTCAACAAGATGTTCTCTGATTTGGTGAACCTCTGCTAAATCAGTGATCCTTTTTGCCATGTATTCTTCCTCATTCTATTCTTCTTGTAAGAACTTTGCCACAGGGAGGATCAACTGAATTGGAAATACAACCTCAATGCCATATACCAGCTTGAATGGAGAATTCCCTGTGGATTTCTTGGTGGTCACTCTGTCAGCCCACAGTGCATACTTGAGTTTAGAGTCCCAATTCTTTTTGTTGTCTTCCAACAGCTTTTTAATTATCCCTATCAGGCTTTTGTTTGAAGATTCTGCTAGACCATTGCCTTGAGGATAGTATGAGGTGGAATGAACCAGCTTAATGCCCATTGAGTCACACATATCCACCAATTCTTTTGCCTTGAAGGCTACTGCATTGTCTATGACTAATTTATGTGGACAACCAAATCTGGTTAAGATATGCTCTATCAAAAACTTCATGACCACATGATGATCAGCCTTTCTGGTAGGGATGGCCTCAATCCATTTAGTGAAATAGTCAGTGGCTACTAAGATCCATCTGTGCTGGCCACTAGAATGTGGATTGATATCTCCAATGAAATCTAGGCCCCACTGCTGAAAAGGGGCACTAGCATGTATAGGCTTTAAGGGTAGGGACTTCAATTACTATTTCCCTTCAAATCTTTGGTAGCTGTCACAAGATTTAACAAATGAAATGACATCAGCAAACAAGGTGGGCCAATAATACCCAGCTCTGAGGATTTTGTGGTCTGTAGTTTTCCAATAGTGATGTCCTCCACACATGCTGGAATGGAACTGCTGCATGATTTCAATGGATTGTTCTTTGTCCAGGCACCTCAAAAGCATTCTAGAGGGGTCCCTCCAATAGAGCAAATTTTCATGGATGCACTATTTTGCTACCCTGAGCTTAATAGTTCTGGCTTGGCTTGCACTAAAGCCCGGAGGGGTTTCTAGCTTCAACAAGAATTGGGCGATTGTAGAGTACCAATCACAAGAAGCTATATTTTCTGCCAATGACTGATTTTTTCCTTGTTCAGCTGTTTCTTCTTCTGCTTGACCATTTTTTGCATCTATGCTTATGAGATTTATGTTTAGTGTTCTGCAATTTTCTTCAGCCATTAGTCTAGCAAGGCCCTGACCTCTGACAAGCTTGGTGGGCTTCAATTCTATATTAAATACAATTAACTTTGCAATCCATTTAGCCCTTCTTCCATCAACATCAGGCTGTGTTAGGACGTCTTTTATTGAAGCAGAGGGCACATATGCAATTATCTTGGAGTGAAAAATATAAATTCTGAAAGCTTTCAAAGACTTTATAAGAGCATATGCCTGTTTCTCAATGATATCGTACTTTAGCTCAACGTCTCTCAAGGTTTTGATGAAAAATGCCACTGGATGCTCTGAACCTTCTTCATCTGCTTGCAATAAAACTGTTGCCAGGGTGTCATCAGAGGAAAATGAAAATATATGGAACTCCTTGCTGTAATCTAGACTGCTTAACGTAGGAGCTTCCATAATAGCTTTCTTAATGGGCTCAAAGGATCTTCTTGTTGAATCAGTCCACTTGATCTCTGACCCCTTTTTCAACATGGAGGTAATATGCTTTACAAGTTCTACAAAATTTGGGATAAACTTTCTCACAAAATTTATTTTTCCTAGAAAGGACTGGATATCCTTCTTTGATCTCGGGACAGACAAAGTCTGTATTTCTCTTACTCTTTCTGGGTCAATTTTGACACCTGCAGCAGAAACAACATGTTTCAACAACTTGCCTTCTTCTAAAGCAAACTGTGATTTTTTAGGATTGACTGAAATCCCAAACCTTCTGCACTTTAGGAACACCCTTTTCAAATGCTGCAAATGGTCATGATGACTGCTGGAATATATTGTTATATCATCTAGGTAGATAAGGACAAACTTATCCTTCTCTCCTACAAATGCTATATCCATAGCTCTCTGAAAAGTGGCTCTAGCATTCATCAGCCCAAAAGGCATCTTGGAATACATAAAAGTGCCCCAAGGAGTGGTGAATGCAGTCTTCCCCTGGTCATCTAGATGTACAACAACCTGATTATACCCTGAAAATCCATCTAAGAAAGACATCACTTTGGCCTCTGAGACCTTCTGTAGTAAATGCTCCATCTTGGGTAGAGGATAATTGTCTTTCTTAGAGCATTTGTTTAAGTTTATGAAATCAACAAAGAGTCTGATTTCTCCACTTTTCTTCCTTACCACAACCAAATTGGCTACCCATTTTGAATATCTGAGAGGGACTATGATTGGCAGCCAGTAATTTCTTGATTTCTTTTTCAATCAGAGGAAGGAGCAAAGGATTTATTGGTCTCAGATTCTGCTTGAAAGGGATGGTGTCTTTCTCTAAAGGGATTTTATGCTGGATGATCTCTTTTTCATATGTTTTCAGGTCACTATATTCCTAGGCAAAAACATCAACAAATTACTTCATTAAATTGCAGTATTCAGAACTCTGGGCAACGGATAGATGGGTGGACAGATTTATGTATCTTGGCTGCTCTGGACTCCCTATATTGTGCTTACAGACTACATATTGGTCTTCTCTTTGGGCAGCCTTGTAAGGCACATCATTTTGGTCAAACAACTTTTCTAAGGGAACTAGACCCTTAGGTATACGATTGTTGGGCAGTTGGACAATGCTATCTTTGCCAATTTTGTTTCTAAGCTGGAACTGAGGATTTTCTTCCAAGGCTTCATTCTCTTGGTCAATTTTCATTTCAGAGAACTCATCAATGACTTGCGGAAACCTATTTACTTCATCATCATCTTCAAAAACTTTCCAATGCTAGACATTATCAGGCAAGGATGGCCTATATTTCATTTGGACTTCATAAACTAGTGTGGGAGGCATGGGACGAATAAACATGCTAGCAGACATAGCAAGGGAATCAACAAGCTGATTGTTAACTATGGGAATATATGAGATACAAAAATTATCAAAAGAATCTTTGAGTCTCCATACCTCATCTCTGTATGCTTTCAACCTTGGGTTCTTTGCTTGAAATGTTCTGTTCACTTGCTGAATGATAAGATCAACATATCCAAACACCCTTATATTTCTGATTCCTCTATCTTTTGCTGCGTTAAGGCCCAATATCAGAGCCTCATACTCTGCTACATTGTTTGTGACTTGAAAAGCCAGCTTAAAAGACAGATATGTTCTTTCTTGCTTTGGAGATATCAGCACCACCCCTGCTCCTGTAGTCTCCCTGGAACATGCTCCATCAAATAACATCTCCCAAACCTGACTTCCTTGCTCTCCCTCGGCCTGAACTATTGGTTTCCTGATCTGCATTGAGGCCGTCTGGGATTCTTCAATTTAGAGGATACATGCTCCAAAATTAGTGTCAACAGCATAAATGGGATGATTGAAAGGATTCTTCTCATCACTGATGATGTAGGCCAGTTTTGCTTCTCTGTACAATCTCCTGCTTTCTCCTCCAAAAACTAGGATAGTGGCATAAGATAGATCATTCTGTAATGTCCCACCTAGTCTCTTAATCCACCCTCTAGACAACAGCGTGCCAAACTTGGGAGGGACATCTGCTACCACAATATCCATCATCATACTCTTCGTGGGCAGCTGAGTTAGGGTAATAGCTAAATCTTTGATCAATCCTAGACATTTCACCTTTCTTGAATCAAAGGAGAATATATCATGATATGGTCTGGTGATATCAAGGCCTAACTCTTCCATGACAGCTTTAGGCATCAGATTGTGGCTAGCCCCCATGTCTAGTAGGCAATTGTGGAGGGTTTTGTCATGAATGGTCAAGGAGACGTAAAATGATGGAGAATTATCATCAACATGCGTAGTCATTGGGCTAAGCACAACTGCAGGCTTATCATCTTGCAAATTGATAGAGTCGGTGGGGGCTTGAATGGCTTTCATTCAAGAGCATCGAGGATAGGCTTCCTAAACACTTCACTCTTTACAATTTCTAACAGAGGTACAGATATTTTTAACTTCTGGACTTCTGATTCAAAGCTAAAAGGGGAAGGGGACTTGTCAGGAACTCTTACCTCTTGAGCTGGTGCCTTGAGGATGACTGGATCAGCTACTGGTCTCTTCAGTCTGATATTCTATGGCTTTGTTGGGACAGCAGCTCTTTGGGCAGGATTCTCCTTGACATTGTTTGCTTTTGACCTCAGGTTGTATCTTTGCTGCTCATCAGTTTGCAGAACAGCCTCTCTGTCCCACCTTTGATTGTTTTGGTCCTACAACAATGATTCCTCATAGGTAGCCAATGTAAAAAAGGCAGCACTACCTTTATCTTCCATGCAATGAATTTCATCCTCTTCTTCAAACTGTTCCTCCTCCATGACTACATTTTGAAAAGGAGCCTTAACCCTTTGTTCTTCATTTGCTTCTTTACCCCTCTGAATGACCTGTAATTGTTCATTTTCTCTTCTGAATGGATTTGGATTCCTTGGAACAAATGTGCTTGGAAGCCTTGCCTTTCCAGAGCTTTGCTCAACCTTTAGCTTAGATATCTCAACAGCCAATGACTCTATCATTCTAGTCATTTTGTCTAACTTCGGTTCTGAAGATGAAGTAGAGGAAGAAGAAGCCTCACCTCTCTGCCTCCTTCTTTCAGCATGACTTTTAAGCTTTTCTGCGGCCATAATATTAGATTCTACTTCTAGGGCTGCATCCTGCATATCAGCTAGAGTGGCACATCTTCTTTCTCTTAAGAGTAGGTAGAAATCAGAGTCAAAGGCATTGGTATAGGTGAGTTTGGAAGAGGTGGGAGTAGTCTTTACTTTAGCTGGTATCTTATTATACATACGGTTAAATCTCTTATTAAAATCAGGCAATGATTCCCCATTTTCCCTCTTCAGGTTACCAAACTCAGTATGATAGTATAGCAGGTCTTTCTTATCCCCCCAATGATTCAAAAATGCATCATCTAAGGCTTCAATGTTTGTTATAGACCTAGGGGTTAATTATCTGAATCACTTTCTAGCCTCTCCATCAAGGCTCTAGACAAAAAATCTCATCCATACATCATCTTCACTGATGTCTAAGTTATCAGCATAACTATAAAAAGACTCAAGGTGTTCTTCAGTTGTTACTCCCTCTGTACCAGTGAATTTAGGCATATATTTTTTATATTCCCCTGCAAGCATGGCATTCAAAGGAACAGTCAAGACCAGGGGTCCATACCTAGCAGCTATGATTCTTTCCATCTTCATGGGTGCTTGTTGGCCTGCCATGACTGGGATAGATGGAAGGATACTGGCAGATTGGATGGTAGGGAGCAATGAAATAGATGACAGAGACAAAGGAATATGATGGACTGTATGGGAGACTTTCTTTGGATTGAGATCCAAAGGGGAACTAAATGAACAAGGAGCTTTATGAATCTATGAGGGTATTTCTTCACTGACAATACTAGGCTCTATATCTTCAAAATGTACATTCTCGGCTATAGCCTTCTCTTGTAGTGATTCATAAGATTTCTTGGGCTTACCTGATCCTTATGCTCCTTTCTGTGATGTTTTCTTCTGCTTAACGATCTTCTCAGGGTCAGGCACTGGGTCAGCTGGTGATTTCTGAGGATTTCTCCGGGTATGCCTCACAAACTGAGCCAGAACTATAATGTCGAGTCGCCACTAGGTTGATCCTCCAGTAGAGTCGCCAGATAGATGATTACAACCAGAAATGTGTCCAGACTATGTCTATCATCAAAGCTGGAACTGTGTCGTTTTCCTAGGGAAGATGAGTTTCAATCTCCTCTCCCCGACAACGGTGCCAATTAATGTTATCACCCCAAGAAACTCTCCTAGGTTGTAGCTCGGAGATGCTCGGGAACATTACAAACTCAACTTGATGTTGGAAATGGATGAATGGAAGGAATGATGCTTGTTCAAGCTAGATAACCACTTCTACTATGCTTAACTCCAGACATGCGTGAACACCCCCAGAATACAAGGCTTTAGACCACCAATCACTCATAGTTTAAATATTGGGTGAATATGGAGAATACTAACCACACCAGCAGATGCATAAGACCTTGTGATGGCTGGCTGCAATCAGTAAAGAGGTCTGCAAATCTAATTCCCTAAGGCACAGACAGGATGACAGCTCTTTGGCATTAGGTGAAAAGAAACCTGAGGAACACAACCACTGGTACATACAAGATTTTAACACAGAGGTAGGATGAGAGCTCCTCTAATGCTAAACTTCAAGAGTTCAGGAAAACTACATAACAGCCACAACCCATAACAGAATAGAAATGGAAAGTGAGCAATTAACAACAAAAGAAACTTGTATTAGCTGAAAATGAAGACGAGACGCTGCAAGTATCAAAACAGTTACAGTCTCCAGAAGTTGAACTTTACATCAATACAACAACCATCAACCCTGATTACATCTGGTTTCTGGGTATATATAGAGTTTGAATACAAAGGCACTCAACCATTCTGAGTATGAAGGGGTCATAATTGACCACCAACCACTTTAACTGTCTGGTAGACTTCTGAGTGCGGTTGCTTGCTGTATCGGATGAATTTGATCTCCTCGGGTGCTCTGCCATCCTCTGAAGTGGCTGGAGTGTCATATAGAATAGAGTCCCGTAACTGTTAAATAGATTTGCTTGATCGAGCTCTATCCTTTTTCTTCTCGGCCTTACTGTCTCTTGAATGCAGTTGTTGAGGAACTACTGCAATCAGTACCAGAGACTGGTTATCTTCATCCTTCTGGAGCATAGAACAATCAAAGGTCGCGTACTACATGGCAGGTGGATGAACTGTCGGAGGAACAAGGTTGGCCGTTGGATTGAGCAGATGGACGGTGGGTATGGCTTGGCGGAAGGTATCAGGAGGAAACGGGCAAGACGTTCGTGAGTCGTTGGATCTCGGGTAGGCAGATCCAATGGTCATCGGGCAGAGGAGATGCATGGGGGTTAACGGCCAGGGAAAGCAGTTTCGGCAGCGGGTTGTATTGATCACACCCCCGTGGACCATTGGGCGGTAGAGGTATAGGGGTGCGTGATTCCATTCAACCTATGACGCGTGGCAGTGGGGTACGGGCGAAACCACTTTTCATAACGAGTTATCACGCTATTGGTTTGCGGATGTAGGAGGAGCGAATGTCGTCCGATCACGGCGGGGATGATCAGACGGTGGAAGAAATAAATGGGCGGGTTGTTCATTGAATGCGGCGGGGACCGTTAGATCAGGGTGTGGCGATCAACGACTACGATCAAAAGGCAACGATGGGTAACGAAGGCGCGAGGTCGTGTGGGAGAGGTGTTATGAGGTTTAAACTTAGTGCTTGGGCTTAAGAGCAAAAGTTCCTTTACGTGATTTTTAACAAGAGACCCGGGAAATGGAGGTGAAAGATGAGGATGAGTGAGGTGAAGGGAAGGGCGAGCATAGCTGGTACAGGCCTCTTTTGAGAAAAACCGAGGACCGACCTTACTTCGGCTCCTTGAATAACGACAACATGTAGCAGAGCTAACAATACCCACAAGCAAGGCTTGTCAGGAATATCGCTCCTTGTTTGGCCAACGAGTTGAGAGTGTACTTAGGGTGTACAACCCAAGTGAATTATGATGCAGTTTTTCTACCACATGACTATTTAGGGTCATCGATGGGAAGATCAATAGGCAATAGGATGGGTTGATATAACCCTATGCGATTCTAGTTTGAGATTAGGCTCCTTGATGAGATCCCAGGGTCGAGATGCACTCCCCTGTGTGTTTGTATATCCTATTTCTTGATATGGGGTTGTAAATGTATAGCTCCCCCATGGTATTTTTGGTTGAGATGTGTTCCCCAATGTGGTTTCAGGTTGAGATGTGCTCCTTGATGATATGCTCTTTGATGACGATTGATGATGATATTTTAGGTAGTAGCCCACTAGAAATGACTCCAGGTAGTAGCTTGATGGATAAAGGGTTGTATCTTGGGCTCCCCTTTAGTAACAAATTCTTCTTCTTCTAGATTCGAGAATGTTCAACATATGAGCAGGAATAATCAAGAGATAAGCAGGAATAAGAAATGGATAAATGGAGATGTACATTGATGATTTGTGATGATGAGATACTTGAGGTGGTCATGGCATGATGAGTACATTATAGATATGAATAGTGATGATAGGTGATGACACTTGAAGACACAAGAATGGCATATTGATCGATGGACATATATTGGCAGGTGGAATTCTCCCTAGTTGAGAGGGAGTATTAATTTTTGTAATTTTAGTAAAATTCCACCTTGGACAAATTAGATGACTGATATGAAGATTGCATTAGATTCCTGTTTTTGAGAGGACCAAAATCGACCTAAATATCACCTTATTTGGACAAGTGAAAGTTGGTTTTTTAATTTATTTATTCACTCATGTATATTGGGTTAGGTCGGCCCTAAGCATATTTTAAATTGGACAGGTTGGCCTCAACCCCAAGTGGAACCTCGTGAAAGCCTATAAATAGAAGAGACCTCAAGCTCAATTGGATACATTGATCAAACCATCTTCTCTTCTCTTATTGTCTTAGTTCGCATAGGTCTGATGGAGGAAAGCTTGCACAAAGGGTCTGAAACTATAGGGTTGAAGCTCACACTGATCTAAGGTTTTCTAGATCTCCGACACTGGCATGTAACTGAGTATTTTTGTCCCTAGACGCTGGAACAATATGGTCTTGAAAGCATCCATGGAGCCTTGCACGCTAGCAAAAAGTGTTCATGGGAACGTTTGGGAGGCTAGGGTTTCCGCTGCTCAGTTTGGTCCTCAGACGCACGCACAGTCTAGTCTGGGTTGCCATAGATGCTCACATAGAAGCCTTATGAGAGCATCCAGGGTTTGAGGCAGATCTAGGTATGTTTGACCTCAAACACCCTCATCTAGTTAACCTGGGAGTGTCTAGATATGTTCGAGACACAGTCTTCCAGATCTGCAGAGAGCATCCAAGACTGCTATAGATGCTCGTACAACCCCTCCTCCCTGCGTCCGGGACTCAAAGATGATATTTTAGTATTCTGAAGATTCTACTCAGTGAAAGCAGTGTTCAACACAATGACAACAGTATCTAGCAATTGACTATAGTCAATGACAACACACTATAGTCCTTAGAATCAGGGTTGTGATTATAAGCATGATTAGATCCATTTCATGGATATCATAGTCATTTTGTTGCATAGATAAAGTCATGTTCATTTTACTCTCTTTTGATGAATCATTTGATGATGATCTAAGAAGAAGAAGATTTGCAAGGGTTTCCCCCATAATGGGTTTTGCCTTGGTCCCAGACCAATCTTGGTGTCTCTCTTTGTGTGCATGATTTTATTCTATTGTTCCTTTATGTTCCGTTACATTGATGATGATGTTGTTCTTTCAATATAATTGCATGTGATAATGAATAATGGTGTAGTTATGAATAATGTAATGATGATATGGGGTGAACTTAATGTATTAATGAAGAAATGCAATTATCAAAGCAAAGAACAATGTAGCCCTATGAAAAATTAACAATCTTTCCATTCAACAATGTATATTTTAGAAGCATGGCCTATTAGCTGTTTGTATTCTCTACAGGAATATGAAATGAGAATTTGCCTCTTGGTCTTCCAAGACTGTTCACAATCAATCTCTTCATTTTTAGTGTTGAAAATTACAATTTTGTAATATGAAATAGAGTTGCAATAAAATGGACCCGCAAAAATGATTGTAAAAGACATATCTAGAAACTTCTTAGTTTGTATTGGTTACATTTTCCAAATTTTTACGAGCTACTTGTTAATGATTAATAAAAGTATACATTTTCCAAATAGCTATGTCATGAGTCATTTTCCAATTCAATCAACATATCTATCAATGTTTTAGCCGTTGCACTTCACATCACTTTCAACCTTTTGCATTCAATCCTTCAACATTAATGTGAACTTCACATTCAACATAAATTATCACCAATGTGATCAACGACATCCATGACAATATTACCAACATTCTCCCCCTTTGGTATTGATGACAACTTTGTCTGTTGTTGCTCATGAAATCACCTATTCCTTTTACCTCTGTCTATCCCCCCCTTTGACATCAATGACATGGTATTTACCTTTGCAAAACAAAATGGATGTTGGAGAATGTAGAGTGTTGCAATTGAAAATACTGCTTCAAAATCTGTTTAATAAATCCATTTAAAAACTATTCTCTAGTGTTTTTGCATGATAAAGCACAAAATGCTAATTTTAAAAAATATTGCCGAGTGACCCAATTAGAAGTTTGTTCTCCATAGTTGAATTAGTAGTGTATCTACCAAGGGTATGCGACATATAGACAATGTTGGCTTAATCAAAGATGTTGTTGCCTTGAATAATATATAACAGATAAAGTATTTGACAAAGCATGTATATTATAATACGCCATGTATATAATACACCACATATATAATACAACCATGTATATAGTGTTTATGTACAACACATGTATATACAAAACCAACTATACTAGCATTTAGACCAAATGTTGCAAAAGAAATGCCATAAGGCATAAATTGAGGACAACATGCCATCTCAATTTGAGAAATAGTACCATTTCATGTTCAAACACAAAACACTTTATTGATAGGACATCAATTTACAAAATCTGAAAATGAAAAAATCCAACCAATTTGTAAATGTATGAACTTGATTTTACAGTCTCAATAGCTTGCACCAGATCATTTAATATTGCTCTTGTCACTTCTTTAACAATATTTTTACCCTTCAATACTTTGAAGGTAGCCACAACCTTCAGTGCCAACTCCTCGAAGAAACAGTGTCTCAATAATACTCATCCACATAAACTCCTCGAGGCAACAGTGCCTCAATAATACTCATCCACATAGTGAGTGTAGTTGCAGCCGTTTTTCATAATATTATATGTGGACTCAGAAATAAGGCCATGTAACCGCAGGAACTCCGCCCTTGTGTTAAAATCTGTGAAGAAATCAAGCAGTGGTTTGCCAATCTTTAACCCAACAAAAAATATTAAATCAGATCATATCTTGACTTCATGAATCAGCAGAATAAAAGACGCAGACAATTTTCCTTTGTAGACTTACTATAAACCAACTGGTAGGGATTCTATGTATAGAATTTTATATGCACTATTTATATTGGAAGAATCTTGTCATACAATATAGTTGGTTTACACTGGCCGGGCATAATACATTGTAAAATTTTATATGACCAACAAAATCCAATCTTTATGAGGCTTCCAAGAAATCAGGATAACAACTATTTTTCCTTGGGACTCCTTAAAACAATTTTTTTTTTTCAAGTTATTGAAGCTGTAATGTCTCTTTTTTATTACACTATTGAAAATTTTGGTTAATGTCTTGTGGGTTGTGTTATAAGACGAGTGAGGCAAACTGAACATCATACTTTTTGTTAGGGTTTCCCTAGATCTCCGCCTCCCAAGGAAGACACATCAAGTACATGTTTGAAGCCCAAAGAGTTGTAAAAATGAGTCTCCTAAAATTTTTATTTAAAAAACAAAGGATTCCCACATAGGCACCAAGGCTAAGAAATTATCTAATAAAGATTCTTAGAATAAATAAATATGGCTTACAAGCTCCATCCATATTCTTTGTTATGGTGAAGTAGTGGTTGCTTGACTTATCAATCCTAACGACGATGTTGGGGTGTAACCAACCCATGATCTTTGATACCAACTTCGCCATGGCTTCTTTCTACTTTATACATCATAGTGTTTGTCATGGATGCCTTGGAGCTCCACCTCCAAGGGAATACTCATCTATATACATCTGTGTACCCCAAAGAGTTATAAAAATCAATGCCCTAATTTTTTTATTTGAGAAACAAAGGATTAGCACATAGGCGCCAAGGCTAAGAAATTGTCTAAGAAAGATGCTTCTCAAGCAAATATTCATTTACATATTATTTGATGGTCTTCCATCTGATGTCATACTGCATATATTTTTACCTTTTGAACAATTAATGATGTTGAATGACCAACTCCAATCTCGACGTCTGCCAACTATGTTTATTTTTTATACCAACAGATAGCCCACATTTAGTAAAATCTTAAAGCTTACAGACCACCCTTTTAAGAAGAAAAACATGGAAATTACAAGGAAAATGAAACCGATACTTATAGGACTTGGAAGACCATTTGCAACTTCTAATGGTAAGAACCCCTCATCCAAGCCATTAATTTCCTTCATCCAAGATAATGTATTTAAAACAATCACAACCCATGATAAGCTATCTTAACTAACACATACATAACTAATACTTATTAAATTAAAACTGTAGCATGATTGACACTCTCTAAAATTAGAATATCGTTAAACTTTCTAAAATTGTAGGTTGACTACAGAGATTAATTTTCTCCTACATAGCTCTTTTTGAATGAACCACTCATTGAACGATATTAGAGGATGTGATACATGGAAGCAAACCATTAAATTTCCAAAACAAGTGATGTCTTTGATGACACTTTTTAAGTTTTACTAAACCTTTGCTTTTGGATTTATGAAAATGCATTGAACCTATCACGATTTCGAGTGGATGGATGATGCCATGTATGGAAAATCTCCCAACGCCATTTTTATTCTAACGACAAGCAGAATGTTATCCTCTTTCAGATATAGTTGATTTTTAGCCGAGCTTGCTTTGAAAAATATACAAATCATACCATGAGCGGGAGTCAGGACAACGTAGCCATGTGCTCTACTGATGTAACATTTTAGATTTTTCTGCCTCCATCCCTTTCTCATGACTTCAAATTTGATAATCATCCCCGTTCCTGTAGCCTGCTCTAATGCTTTGATTTCGTTAATTACCGCTCAACTCTCTTTTGAACTTCTGACCTTCAATGCATGTGACCTCTCCTTTGAAAGATTAGTTTTTTCATTTTTTTCTTCTTTTGGCTATCACCCAGATCCATTACAACGTTCCCTGAATATAAAAATATGGGTGGGCCTTCTGCGTCTGACGTACCTAGAGTATTTCATTAAAAGAAAACAAAACAAAACAAAATAATCCACCTTTGATTGATATTTGAAACCATGCACCTCATGAAATTAACTCCATGATTTCTAGCCGATTTTGTAAATCAAGAAGCTATCTCATGCTTTGTTTTGAAGCTTGCAGCTCTTCTTTTCTAGCATTCATTTTAGGGTTACTATGGATGGTAATGGCGAGGCTAGTAGAAGCTGCTCAGCTGAATAAAACACAATTTTACAGAAATGGGAAAAACAAGACAAGAATTTGAACGCAAGTAACAACAAGAAAATAACATTTATAACCCAAAACAACTAAATAATTTATCATGATATTTGAGATCCCCTTTACAATGACAAATGCCTTCTCGGCTTCCTGAAAACAATGATTTTCCCACAAAGAGAGGGCCATTCAAGGTACTCACATTGAACTTGATATTGCAGTGATTAATCAAAACCTAAGCCGTAAATCTTTTGAGTTCTTCAATATTATTCACGCGCTAAGTACATAAAAAAATATCAACCAACAGATCACGCTAATTGATTTTGAGAGAAGAAATAGGGCAAAGCGCTTGAAGAACTCAGATGTGGAGGAAACCGCATGGTAAAGGCACCTGTCGCCAAAGCCAAAAAAAAAACCATGAATCCAAATTAGACAGTCAATACAAAATGCATTCGTATGGAAAGAAAAAAAAAGTTTTGCATATTGGTAAGTCGGTAAGCCCGCGGATGCAGCATTGCCCAAATTTAAAAGGGCCTCAACTTGTGGGCAGTCATCATCGCAACTCTAAATCACCCGTGGGAGGCATATCTAAAGGGAAGTATAAGGTTTCACATGGAAGCAAACTCTGCTATTCTTTAGGGCAAAGCGCTTGAAGAACTTAGATGTGGAGGAAAACGCACAGTAAAGGCACCTGCATCCAAAGCCAAAAAAACCCATGAATCCAAAATAGATAGTCAATAAAAAATGTATTTGTATGGAAAGAAAAAGAAAAACTCAGTTTTGCATATTGGTAAGTGGGTAAGCCCATGGATGAAGCATTGCCCAGATTTAAAAGGGCCTCAAATCACGGCTCTAAATCCCCGTGAGAGGCACATATGAAGGGAGGTATAGGGTTTCACATGGAAGCAAAACCTGCTATTCTTTAGGGCAAAGCGCTTGAAGAACTCATGGAAGCAAACCCTACTATTCTTTAGGGCAAAACGCTTGAATAACTCACATGTGGAAGAAACCCTAGGGTAAAGGCACCTGCAGTCAAAGCCAAAAAAACCATGAATCCAAAATAGACAGTCAATACAAAATGTATTCGTATGGAAAGAAAAAAAACTCAGTTTTTCATATTGGTAAGTGGGTAAGCCCGTAGATGCAGCATTGCCCAGATTTAAAAGGGCCTCAACTCGGGGGCAGCTTCCTGAAATCAACGATTTTCCCACAAAGAGAGGGCCATTCAAGGTACTCACATTGAACTTGATATTGCAACAATTAATCAAACCCTAAGCAGTAAATATTTTGAGTTCTTCAATATTATTCACACGCTAAGTACATAACAAAAGATCAGTCAACAGATCACGCTAATTGATTTTGAGAGAAGAAACATGGCAAAGTGCTTGAAGAACTCAAATGTGGAGGAAACCGCATGGTACCTACAGCCAAAGCCAAAAAAAAACCATGAATCCAAAATAGACAGTCAATACAAAATGCATTCGTATGGAAAGAAAAAAAAAACAGTTTTGCATATTGGTAAGTGGTTAAGCCCGCGGATGCAGCATTGCCCAGATTTAAAAGGGCCTCAACTCACGGGCAGTCGTCATCGCGGCTCTAAATCACCGTGGGAGGCACATCTGAAGGGAGGTATAAGGTTTCACATGGAAGCAAACCCTACTATTCTTTAGGGCAAAGCGCTTGAAGAACTTAGATGTGGAGGAAAACGCATGGTAAAGGCACCTGCAGCCAAATCCAAAAAACCCATGAATCCAAAATAGACAGTCAATACAAAATGTATTCGTATGGAAAGAAAAAAAAACTCAGTTTTGCATATTGGTAAGTGGGTATGCCCACGGATAATGCATTGCCCAGATTTGAAAGGGCCTCAACTCTCAGGAAGTCGTCATCGCAACTCTAAATCCCCGTGGGAGGCACATCTAAAGGGAGGTATAGGGTTTCACATGGAAGCAAACCCTGCTATTCTTTAGGGTAAAGCGCTTGAAGAACTCATGGAAGCAAACCCTACTATTCTTTAGGGCAAAGCGATTGAAGAACTCACATGTGGAAGAAACCGTAGGGTAAAGGCACCTGCAGTCAAAGCCAAAAAAACCATGAATCCAAAATAGACAGTCAATACAAAATGTATTCGTATGGAAAGAAAAAAAACTCAGTTTTGCATATTGGTAAGTGGGTAAGCCCGTAGATGCATCATTGCCCAGATTTAAAAGGGCCTCAACTCGGGGCAGCTTCCTGAAATCAACGATTTTCCCATAAAGAGAGGGTCATTCAAGGTACTCACATTGAACTTGATATTGCAGCAATTAATCAAACCCTAAGCAGTAAATCTTTTGAGTTCTTCAATATTATTCACGCGCTAAGTACATAACAAAAGATCAGTCAACAAATTACGCTAATTGATTTTGAGAGAAGAAACATGGCAAAGCGCTTGAAGAACTCAGATGTGGAGGAAACCACATGGTACCTACAACCAAAGCCAAAAAAAACCATGAATCCAAAATACACAGTCAATACAAAATGCATTCGTATGGAAAGAAAAAAAAACAATTTTGCATATTGCTAAGTGGTTAAGCCCGCAGATGTAGCATTGCCCAGATTTAAAAGGGCCTCAACTCGCGGGCAGTCATCATCGTGGCTCTAAATCACCGTGGGAGGCACATCTGAAGGGAGGTATAAGGTTTCACATGGAAGCAAACACTGCTATTCTTTAGGGCAAAGCGCTTGAAGAACTTAGATGTGGAGGAAAACACATGGTAAAGGCACCTGCAGCCAAAGCCAAAAAACCCATGAATCCAAAATAGACAGTCAATACAAAATGTATTCGTATGGAAAGAAAAAAAAACTCAATTTTGCATATTGGTAAGTGGGTAAGCCCACGGATGATGCATTGCCCAGATTTAAAAGGGCCTCAACTCACGGGAAGTCGTCATCGCGGATCTAAATCCCCGTGGGAGGCACATCTGAAGGGAGGCATAGGGTTTCACATGGAAGCAAACCTTGCTATTCTTTAGGGCAAAGTGTTTGAAGAACTCAGATGTGGAGGAAACCGTAGGGTAAAGGCACCTGCAGCGAAAGCCAAAAAAACCATGAATCCAAAATAGACCATCAATACAAAATGTATTCGTATGGAAAGAAAAAACATCATTTTTGCATATTGGTAAGTGGGTAAGCCCGAAGATGCACATTGTCCAGATTTAAAAGGGCCTCAACTCGCGGGCAGTCCTCATCGTGGCTCTAAATCCCCGTGGGAGGCACATCTGAAGGGCGGTATACGGTTTCTCATGGAAGCAAACCCTGTTACCAGGAAGGCAGAAGTTTCTTGGAATAAATCTGAGAGGAACACTGGCCGGGCAAAATACACTGCCAAGAACGTTACAGAAACCCTCTCGCATCAAGAGGTTAGTGGATCGAATCTGGGGACAGGTAACGAGAACGCAAATAGTTGGGGTTATTGAGTTTCTTACCTTCTTACCTGGAACATATGAATTCATTCCTCCTGTCAAGCAATGGCAGAGGTCGAGCCTAAGCACCTAGAAGTAGTAGTGCCCAACAAGTAGTAGTGCCGAGCAAGAGCAAGGGCGGTCGTCTTGTAACTAAATTAATATAATTTTAACTAATTTAATAACGGTCTAATAATCAGATAATTGAAATTACTTTAATTGTCTAACACTGAAATCAATGGTCCATGAATGTACACATACCTTTAGAGGAGAGTTGATTTCAAAGGGAATGCCTTATGGCGTAAATATTAAGACAATGCATGGATATACACCACCAAGGGTAATATTAAGGTAACCCATACCATTATGAATTCTAACTATTTGTAATAATGCACAACCATAGATTAAAAGATGGATCATATAATACCTCCAATCCATATATAGTAACACCATCCAAAATAATAATAATGTGAATCCAAGAACGTTGGATCAATAATAAAGCCAAACCATAAATAACGCCAACCATAACAAGTGCAATAACATTGGAGTTTAATATGTTAACACTCGAGTTGAGCATTGGATCATTAATAATGAACGCTGGAGTTGAAGGTTAGTTATGCACCACCAAGGATAACACATACAATATGTAATAGTGTTGTAGTTTAACGCTAGTTAAAAATATGTGGTTTAACGCTGGTTAACACATATGTAGTTTAACGATGGTTAACACATACAATACTGTTAACGCTGGTTAACAATATGTAATAGTCTGAGATTCTGCGATGTTTCATATCATCTTCCCAAAATAGACTCTCGAAAGCACTAATCACAAAAAAGAGTCGTGAATTTACAGTTTCCTTGATTTGTGCATCAATACCAGTCCCACCATGATTTGTGCTTAGCAATACAAATGCAACAAGGAGGGATGCACATGCATCAAATGTCCATAATTCTTCTTCATTTTAGTTTGTGAAAAATTGCAATACCGGAAGATTTCAATATTGCTAATATTCATACAATGATACTTATTTTTTTAATTTATAATTGTTGAAGTAAATCTCTATTAGTATTTATATCTATATGCCATTATTGTCAATAGAAAAAGTGCATGCTTTTGTAGCGCAATATTACATAAATTGCAATTGGTTTAGTTTATTATCCATTCATAACGACAATATTTTTAATTGTCAAAAAAAATTCCCCTTTTTGTTTTTATATAATTGAAAGACTATGATTATTTAAAAAAAACATCTATGGCTTCTAAACACATATTTTAGCATAATGAATTGATTTTGTGAATTATGTTGGAGTTTGATTCATTTTCTAATATTTTCAACTAAATTTTTATTAATGTTTACTATCTATTTATAATTAATATTAATGTGAAAATTAAATGTTTTAGTAACACTTTATTAACTAGATGAGCAATTTATATCTCGATGTGATTTATTATTATCATCCATGATGTCAATATTCATACCACAAAGTAACAGCCCCTAGGAAAAAAATAGGAAAAAAATCATAGGAAATTAATTGTATTATCCTTATAGCATAAGCGATTGGATTATTATTATTTTAAGTTTAATTATAAGTAATTTGTTTATGTTATTAACAATAGTTTATATATTGAAAATTCATTTAAATGTGATTATTTATTTATTTATTTTCATATAAATCAAATTAATGATACATCAATACGAAGTCTTTTCTTTTAAATATATAATTTGGTCAATTTAAATTATATATAATTTATTTAAAATTTCAACAAAATTTTAAAAAGGTGAATTTTCATTTAAAATATGATTTTTTATTTTTCTTATAAATTAGATTAATGAACGAGTAATTCAACTTGATGTTGTACTATATACAATGCATTCCTTAAGCATACAATTTTGATTTACAAATCATGCTAAAAGACATGAAAATTAATATTATGAAATTATGACTTATTATAGTTTTTAGTAATGTTGATCTTTTTTAGTTATATTATAACTATATTATCTATAAATTTTCTATCTTTATATATTTTTGCACACGTGTTTAAGAGACGTCCTTACTCTTTCAACCCTAGTTGTTTTCAAAGGACTCTTGTTGACCATGTAGATATTTGGCTTCTTGTAGTAAAGTTATTATATCCTATTCAACACTTCAATTTGATAATTAATCTTATTGATAAAAAAATGAGATATGAAGATTGAGGTTTTTTTTTATGCTTCTATTGATAAGTAGAGAGTGATGAAATCTAAGGTTTTATTTTTAAGTTAGCCTCTCTAGCTTCAAGTGGATAGAGGTTTGTTAAATATCATATAAATATGTTATTATTTCAAAATGGAAAATCACATAGACTTCATTTCTCAAATTTCTAAGTAGCATGTTCATCAATATGTCATTGAATTTATCTTAAAATACATTGTTAGGCTCTATTCCAAATTTAATTAGAATTTATGAGCTTATGAGCTTAGATCTCTCTACCAACTCCCTATTAAGGACAATTGAAAGTATTCTCAAGAATTTGGAAATGCTTCAGTGTTTGAAATTTTCTTTCAATAATATCATGGGGGAATTCCAAAAGGGTTTTTTTTCTTCCAAATAGAACAACTCTCATTTCCTTCATTGGAAATCCTAACCATTTCAGACCACAAGATTTCCAATTACCTATCTCTCAAACAATAAGAGGTCATTTTGTACCTGTGAAGGAATATTATTGCTAATGATTAGACTACTACTTTTATATTGTGTTGTCTACTTTTGAGATTCATTTGGAAAAGGAAATAAGTGTATACAAAATGTTGATTCTTGCAACGTATTGTCCAAAGGTTAGAGTAGAAAAGGATCCCATATCAAGGGATTCACATAGAAACTAATGTATTTACTAAGGCCAACTTGTTTGCAATGAGGAATTTTGTGATTGATAAGGGAACTTTTTGCTATGAAAGTTTTGTAGTTGCAAAAGGCAAGGTTGAAAATAATTTTAGAGTAGAATGTAATGTTCAACTAAAGGCTCAACAATGAAATTTGGTGAAAATAATAACTTCATGTTCTAGCTCCATTTTAAAGGATTATTGTTCTAATTTATGTCTAACAGAAGCTTGGAGAAGCATTTGTATCCTAATAGAGGTGACAAAAATGGTGAAAATGTATGTGAATTGGCATTAAAAACAGAAGTAGACATTTCCATATATGTGGACGCATGCGATGGAATACTTTCATCATGATTCTTTTGTTCAAGTAGTGCATTTTTATTTAATACCCAATAGCATGCTTTTCGATGAAGACATGACGGGAAATATAATGGATTTTGGTATTGTAAAATTAATTGATACAACCCATACTAACTCATTTTGACACTTGCTTTGAAAGGATCCATGGGATAAATTGTCCCAAGTATGGCATTTTAGAACATTAATTTTACTTGTTTTTTTGCATAAAAAATTATTGCACACATTGGTCAGGCCCAAAATTTGATGAAGGTTGATTTCATTGCAGAGTATGGATTAAGTGAGACAATGGCTACCAAACTCGATATTTATAGCTATAACATTTTTTTATTGGAAATGCTTACTAGAAAGCAACCAACTAGTGAAATGTATTTTGGTGACCTAACCTTGCATAAGTGAGTGAAGCAAGTGTTTCCAAACATAGTGACGAAGTATTTCACTTGAGTATTTTTAGCAAGGTGGATGGAGATGAATTGGGAGAAAACAATGTACCTAATTACTTTCTTTGCTACAAGTTAGTTTTCTTTGCTAAAAATATTCACACAATGAATGACTAACAATGAAAGATGTGGTAATGGTATTCGAGGGCCTTAAAAATGGTTTGGAGGAAACAAAATTGTCTCTAACTTATAAACACATATTTTAGCTTAATGAATTGATTATATGAATTATGCTGGAGTTCGATTATTTTTTAATATTATTTTAAATTAATCAACCAAACTTTTATTAGTGTTTATTATCTATTTATAATTAATATTTTACTTTCTTTGCTACAAGTTAGTTTTCTTTGCTAAAAATATTCACACAATGAATGACTAACAATGAAAGATGTGGTAATGGTATTCGAGGGCGTTAGAAATGGTTTGGAGGAAAAAAAATTGTCTCTAACTTATAAACACATATTTTAGCTTAATGAATTGATTATATGAATTATGCTGGAGTTTGATTATTTTTTAATATTATTTTAAATTAATCAACCAAACTTTTATTAGTGTTTATTATCTATTTATAATTAATATTAATGTAAAAATTAAATGCTTCAGTGACATTTTATTAACTATATGAAAAATTTACATCTTCATACAATTTATTATTATCATTTGTCATGTCAATATTCATATCGATAAAGTAAGAGCCCCTGAGAAAAATATCATAGGAAACTAATTGTATTATATTTAGAACATAACTGAATGGATTATTATTTTAACTATAAGTGATTTTTATGTTGTTAACAACAGTTTAAATGTTGAAATCCCATTTAAATGCGTTTTTTTTTTAATTTCCTATAAATTAAATTGATGAGACATAAAAAACAATTCTAGTCTTTTAAATATATAATTTGATCAATTTAAATTTAAGTTATATATAATTTATTTAAATTAACAACATAATTTTAAAAGTTGAATTTTAATTTTAAATATGATATTTGAATATTTTTTATAATAAGATTAATCAACCATTAATTGAACTCAATGTTGTACAATGTATTTTTTAAGCATACAATTTTGATTTGGTAATCATGTTAAATGGATGAAAATTAATATTATGAAACTATGACTTATTATAAATTTTAGTATTTTTTATCCTTTTAGTTATATTATAACTATAGCATCTATAAAATTTTTATCTACATATATTGTTGCACACAAGTTTGAGAGATGTCCTTACCATTTTCATTGAAATATTGTTGACCATGTAGATATTTGGCTTCTTGTAGTAAGGTTCTTATATCCTAGTCAACACTTCAATTTGATAGTTAATCTTATTGATAAAACAATGAGATATGGAAATTGAGATTTTTTCTATGCCCTATTCATAAAGTAGTGAGTCATGAAATCTAAGGTTTTATGGAAATTTTGCCTCTCTAGCTTCAAGTGGATAGAGGTTTGCTGGATATTGTATAAATATGTTATTATTTCAAAATGGAAAATCACATAAGTTTCATTTCTCAAATTTCTAAGTAGCATGTTCACCGATATGTTCATTGAATTTATATTAAAATACATTATTAGGCTCTATTCCAAATTCAATTGAAAATTTACAGAGTCTTATGAAGTTAGATCTCTCTTCCAACTCCCTATTAAGGACAATTCCAATTACTCTCAAGAATTTGGAAATGATTTAGTATTTGAAATTTTCTTTCAATAATCTTAGGGAGGAAATTCCAAAGGTGGAGTTTTTTTTCCAAATATAATAGTTGTCATGTCCTTCATTGGAAATCCTGGCCTTTTTAGACCACAAGCATTCCAATTATCTATCTCTCAAACAACAAGAGGTCATTTTGCATCTATGAAAGAATATTATTGCTAATGAGTAGAGCTATTGCTTTTGTACTATGTTGTCTACTTTTGATATTCATTTGGAAAGGAAATAAGGGTATACAAAATGTTGATTCTTGCAACAAACTATCCAAAGGTTAGAGCATAAAAGGATCCCATATCAAGAGATTCACATAACAACTAATGGATTTACCAAGGCCAACTTGTTAGGAAAAAATATTTTTGCAATTTAAAAGAGAACTTTGATTGATGACATGCTTATTGCTATAAAAGTTTTGCAATTGCAAAAGACAAGGTTGAAAAGAGTTTTAGAGTAAAATGTAATGTTCTACTAAAGTTTCAACATTGAAATCTGGTGAAAATCATAACTTCATGTTCCCACCTCCATTTTAAAGGATTAGTGTTACAATTTATATATAACACAATCTTGGAGAAGAATTTGTATCATAGTAGAAGTGATAACAATGGTGAATATGCACGTGAACTAGAATTGAAAACACAATTAGAAATTGCCATAGAACTGGCCCATTCCATGGAACACTTTCATCATGATTATTTTGTTAAAAATAGTAACAAGAAATCCCAATTTAATTTGTCCTTGAATTAAATTGTAATTCTATTCTCATAACAACTTGTAATAGTTAATTAATTTAAATTGACTTATTTGACTTAGTAAATTTGATTTGGAAGTTTATCTAGAGTCATATAGAGTGACCCCTAAATTTTAGGGGCCCATGTTGAGTTCTTTGGAGTTGTAATTAGATAACTCAGTCTAACTGAGTTATAGTCAGATAAAATAGTTCTAACTGTTGGAGGAACTAGTAGAGGTCTAGTAGTGGAGTAGTGCACCAGTGCATCACTAGTACCACACCAGTTAATTGAAGATTCACTTACAAATAATTCATGCATGTTAGTTCAGATGAAGACCCAGTTGAGATTAGAGTTCAGGGACAATGTACTATCAGTTGTATAATTTTCCGAGTTGTATAGATGGTGCATGCAATCAGTTGAGGACCTATGTTTGGATTGCATAGTTATGGAGAGTGGATTTCCAATTAAATATGGGCTAATTCTCTCAGGAATTTTGAAAGGAAGTAGGGGCTTGGCAGGCAGCAGAATTGGTTAAGTGTTGGCTTGAGCTGGCTTGTGAGGCAGAGAGTTAGCTTTTACTAGTGCAGGAATTGTTCAGGATGAACAAGCATTGTATTTTCTTCTCAGATCTTCTGGTTAATTTAATCTAGATAGTCAGGGTTTTTAGCAGTTGCTTTCCCCAGAGAAATATTATGTTATGTGTAATTGATTTTCTTCCTCTTTCTGCTTATTTTTTTCATCGATCATTATTGGTTTCCACTGAGAAGAGTAAAGTAGATTCTTGTCTTGTGTTTTAGCAAATCACATAAGTTGTTGAATATATAGAAAAATCTACATGGTATCGGAGCTGAAGATAGTATAGAAAAGGAGATTTCAAGTTTGGTGTGCAAGTGAAAATTGAATTTGCAAGTTCATACTTCAGAGAAACAATATGTCTTTCTATGGGTTGCGACTTGAGTATGCCTTGGAGCGTAGCTCAAATTACATAGCATAGAAGGAAATGATGGAAGTATTACTGCAAGACAATGGCCTCAAGGAATTCATAGATCATGACATTCCTAAGCCTCCAACATCAGATGCTAAAGATCTGGTTAAATGGAGAAAGTGTGTGGCAAAAGTGAGAAGGATTATCTTGGAGGGAGTTCGATACCACATTGTCTCGAGTCTTCATGGCAAATATACTCCATACTCAATGTGGAAGGCATTAATAAACTTGTTTCAAAATAGCAGTGAACGTAGGAAATTGTCACTGAAGGACAAACTCCAAAAGATTAAGATGGAGAAGGGCGACTCTATTCTGAAGTACTTGACCAAGTTCACCCATTGTTGGGATGAGCTTGGAAGTGTTGGGATCACTATTTCCGAGGACGATATGGTGAGCCTATCTCTTTTAGAACTTCCTAAGAGTTGGAACAGTTATCAGGACTCTGTCAATGGGAGGGAGAAGCTACCAGATTGGGAATGGCTATGGTTGGATTTGGTACAGGAAGAAATTCAGAGGAATACCAGAGATTGATCCTCATCAAAGACTGATGATGAGGAAAATTGTGCCTTAGCGGGGAAAGGGAAGGCATCCCATTCCAAATCAGATTTTTTTCACCGAGGCAAGAAGAAGGACATGTTGAAATTCAAGTGCTTTCATTGCCATGAGTTGGGACATTTTGCCACAAAGCGTCCGCTTAAGAAGGCTAGTAAGAATCCCTCAGGAGGAGCGACAGGAGGTGAGGCACTTGCCTCACAATTCAAACTGGACCTTACCCTCATCACATATATGGTGTCATCAATGATAGGTAGTGTATGGTACCTAGAAAGTGGAGCTTCTTTCCACATGACTGTTAATAAGGAGCTATTTAGTAACATGTAGGAGAAGGATCTCCATATGCATATTGATATGGGTGATGACGGGAGGTATAGTGCTTGGTACATTTACCTTTTAGAGGGAGTTAGGTGCTCACCTCACTTTGTGAGATGTTATGTATATTCTTGGTTTGAAGAAGAACTTGGTATATGTGGCCATGTTGGAGGATAGAGGCTATGATGTGATCTTTAGTAAGGGAAATGAATTCCTTCGTCACATAGCCATGAGGCAAGTAAAGAGGATAGGGGTTCAGGTGAAGAATATCTACAAGTAAAGAGGATAGGGGTATAGGTAAAGAGGATAGAGGTCTAGTGTGTGCTTCATTAATTATGTTGTCTCTTTCCTATTTTAATGCACATAATATAAGTTACGTTTTATGGTCCTGTTGAAGCCCCGAAAATCGGGTCGACAACAAGGGGGATACTCACCCGGTCCGGACCTTGGTTGACAGCTCCTTATCCGTTTGGAATAGTGAGTCCGACAGGGGATAATGGGACCAGTTTCCCAATCTAAGGGTGTGTGTGTGCAGAGTTGAATGTTGCTGATCTAAAGTTCATATCTGAGCTACTTTAATCTAACTCTATGCTATTGTAATCTAATGAAAACAGCACATCTAATCTATGCTAACCCGGGGTGTAATTCTTCTATTATGCGATCTAAAGAGATTTCAAATAATAGCTGGTAATAAAGATTATTCAGCAATTATAAGAATAGAAATCAGTTAAGATGGACCACTTTGCATAAAAAGTTAGGCAAAACAGTTGTGAACAACATATCGCATAGTAATTCATTCACACATTAAACATAAATAAATGGCTCCACCGTACAAAAGCGCCAAATGGTAACACAAACATTCATGTAATAATATATAAACAACTAAAAACTGTATATTTCTTTAAGAATATAAGCAGAAATGATCAAGAGATAAAAGTACCATTTATGACTGGTCCTACTCATAAGCTTCAAGCAACAATGATTTATCTTTCCTTGTTCTAATATCTACTAAGATACAGAAGTGCAACATCATAGCAGATAAATCAAATGGCAAACATCAATAAATCTCGATCCTTCCATTCATCAAAACCTCCTCTAAGGGTGCAAAAGTGCATGTTTTGAGGATAAGTTTTTGACAAATTTCTGGACCCTTCTCTAAATGCATGAGAAGGGTTTAAATACTACTAACTAAATTTGATAATAAGTTATTTACAAAAAATGAGGATGCGGTTTTCAAATGACTGCCCTTTTTCTAATCTAATTTTTTAAGCAAAAATAAGATTCCAAATTAAGCTATTTCTATTTCTGGTCTTTAAAGCTGCATGTTATCAACATTTGTTTAAGGAGAGTCCGTTGGCTAACTTCTGCTTTGAGCTGTGCTGAGAAAACGGAATCAACGAGTGCTGGCACCACCTTTTCAGCCGTATTTGTGATACATTTCACGGTCATCCACTGACTATGTGGTTTTACCAAATATGTCCAGTAACATTCCCAATTTAATCCTTTTAGTACTTGGATTTCCTTGTCCTTTTCCTTTTCCCATGCTTTCTGCTTCCAATCTTCCTCTAATTTTGATTTGTTTGGCAAATACCTCGGAATAGATTCTACGATTAGATTTTCTCTTTGCAAATTCTCATTTATATAGTCGATGAGAATACTTGTTGTTGTAGCTGCTGTACCTGCCACCTTTTCTGCTTCTTTGATTTGATCATCCCAATTACTAAAGAGCAACTCTTTATGATTCTCATTTATCTTGGGTGCGCCTGCCTCTTTTCCTTCATCTCCATCCTGCCAAGTCAGATAATCAGTCTGTTATCTCAAAATCTGACCCTGGAAGGCTGCAAACCAGGAAGACTTCAAGTAACTATTTCAAACCAATCTTTTGACTAAGGCTTAGCCTCCTTAGCCTGAGAGGGCTCTCTCAAAAGGGTTATTGATTTTGACTAATGATAAGATGGCTAACTCTTGTGGTGTAACAACATTGACAAATATAAAGGCTGGATAAACATTACATAAGTTTCCATTGGGCTTATGGAGTCAATCATACTTTAGTAAACAATGACACTGCCTTTACATAGAAGTCAGGGCACTTAGCATTTAGATGTTCAGAACACAACTCATATAAAACCACAGTTCATACATGCATACAGGAAATCAGAGCACAATCAGCGAATTCTGAGTGATTACACATATATGCAACTATAAAAGACATTAAGGAAAGAACAAATCACACATTCTGAACATGGAAATCCTTCATGAATCCTGAGAAGAAAAGCAAATAATTTATATTACTGAAAATGGGTCTTTACATAAGCCAAAACAATACTTTTGTTATAAAATTTCTAACCCTCATTACATTGCTGTTTCAGCTATATATAGAATCCTTATTCTAACTAATTCGAGCTTCCTCCTCCAGCATGAGGGAAATTTAATAACTCGATCCTTATCTCTAATGACACCTATCAGCTATTTAACTGACTATTAAATACAATAAAGTGCTGACTGGAATTTTAAAAAGTTCTAAATTAACTATGACTCTAACTCCATTTTCCATGCAATGGTGGCTTCTCCTTGTTCTTTGACACCTGGTCGTCTTTAGATTTGGATGAGGTGGATGTTTAATATGCCATATTGACCTTGAACGCTGAATCTTTAACTACCCAGTAGTATTAGGAGATGTCCCTTGCTTCTCGGCCCCTGTTTTCCTTAAATTGCTCGAATGTATAACAGCATGTCTTCTGGCCTTTAATAACCCAAAATATGGAACACTGCCACATTCTTGATGTGTTGTAGGCTGCATTGATGGACATGTGTGCAGGCAAAAGTTCCTTGTATGCAAATTATTTAATACCTTTTGAACGGTGATAAAGAGACTTTACAGCAGACATTTAAACTTGGGTTAAATATTTCACCTTTTTAAATGTACACGTGTCTTGATCCGAATGGCTATTGTAGCTCCATCTGATGTCTTGCGTACCCTTTAGGTGTCTCTCTTCCTCAAAATTCCCGTTCATAATACAAAACTGCCTGTCTGCGTTAAAATCATCACCTACAGCAGTTTCGTAGTGCGCTACGAAACTGCTGTTTTAATTTAAAACAGCTTGCTTTTGACCCGAAATCTTTATCACCCAAACATCTGATTGCCAAAAACTCCCTTTGGTTTTTCATATGTATAGCAGGGATTTACATGTCTTCAAAACAATAAGACTAAGCAAAATTAACAAAAATTTGGAACAAAACCTTTCCTGAAAAGAAAATTCATTTAGTAGGTAAATGGCTTAGCTCTGCCTTCAGGTCTCTAGCAGCTTTCTTCAGTTGGTTAATCTCCTCTTCAGCTGCCTCTATTTGGCTCTTCATGGTTGCTACATAATCTCCTTGAGATGTGATGACTGTTTCACTTGTGTCCCTTCCCCTGTTTCCTCTGTTCTGGGCAGTGCTTCCTGTGCTTGCTGGAATTTTCTTGTCATAGGTCTTCTAGGTTTAAAAATAAACTCCTGAGCTGGCTCATCAAATCTAAGCCTTTTTGAGGCCTTGGTTTTCTTAATACTTTCTTGCGGTGACTGTGTCAAATCAATTTGAACTTGTTTAGACTGCTCAAATTCAATGGCCTGTAATAAATCATTCAAGCTTGCCTTAGACACTGGGCTCTCTTCAACAGCTACATCTTTACCTTTTTCCTTATTTATTTGGCTTCTTGTCCTTACCCTTGAGACTGCTTCAGATCTGCTTGTTTCGGGTATAGCTTTCTTACTCTGAGTTTTTTCCTTTGATGATTTCTGAGGTTGTTCTTGAATGATTAGTGGCTTCACTGGTTTTTGTAGTTGTGGCTTGGTTTGCTTTTTAGCTCTTACTTCCTTTTGAAGCTCAGCTATGGTGAACTCTCTGGCTGGTTGTGGAGTAAGACCAGTCTTGCTTTGGAATCCAGCCATGAAAATAAACGAATTCCAGTCTCTGCCTATCTCTTGGAGGCCATCTAAAACTAGCAAATTAATCAAACCATGATGAAATAAAGAGGTTTCACAGTCCTCTTTCCTCAGCTGCACCTTATCACACATCTTACTCAAACTGCGAAACAAATAAAAAGGAATGTTTATGGAGACTTTCCTGGTGAAATGCAAGAGCAATTTAAAATGGTAAGAATAGACCTTATTGTACCTTCCTTCACAGGTCAAATATTTCTGTATGCAGGTGAGAAGAAGAGCATAATGTTCCTTGACATAATTTCTGGGCACTACTTTTGTTAAGTCTTCGTTTACATATGCCTCCTTTAAAAACTCCTTACAAGGATTCATATCAAACTTA
>APFE030525931.1:0-11571 GCA_000404065.3 Pinus taeda
TATGGCACAAAGCAATATGATCTAGGATTTCCAAGATAGATTGGATGCTTCATTGTAAAATGTTTCTTATTTTTTTTTAATTAATTTTGTAAATATATATTATTATAAATATATGTTGTATTATATGATTATCAAATTTGAGTTTTCTTAATTTATTTCATTTAAATTCATTAAGTTAATGAAGTAAATTGGCAAAATTCAAGATATACTTTTATATTTGTAATTAAAACATTGTAAAATAACTTATCTTATATTTTATTTATAAAATGTTAAATAGAATTATATAATATAAATAATTTTGAAAATAAATAGATATTCAAAACATAATAACAATTTTCCTTGAATGAAAGAATTATATAAGTGAATAGAAACAATTTCCCTTTCAATAATGTTATTGTATATAACCTATATTATAACAAAGATAATGTTTGTACACGGTACTTCACCATGTTTTAATGTTGTGTACATTGTGACTTTAATGTCAATCAATTAGATGTATGGAGATTTATGATTTGACGTTTGAATGGTTCACCGATATTAGAGATCGATGAATGAAATCAATATGGCCCACCTTTAAATATACATGCCCAATTTCCTTAACAATGGTCCCTTCCATTTTATGCAAGGCGATAAAGGTTGGATTTGGTGATGCAAAATTACCAGATACAGATCTAATTAGAGATCGATATTGAAAGCCAAAAGCAGTGGCTAGTGTGGAACTAATAAACACTTCCTTGGTAGGGTCGTCACACATGTGATATTAATTCATTTCAAATTTATTTGTTATTTAAGATGGTTTATGTTATTCGAGAAAAAAATCATTATCTAGTGTTTTTTGGTGAATAATTTATCGTTGGTAACCTCTGCTAGGTATGTATCTACATACGAGGTGTCCATACAAAATTCCATATTTTCCAAAACGGTGTTCATGACTAATTCCCGTGTGGGAGATACAATGGAAAAGTGAAATAAGTTGAACCCGAAATAGAGATGATATTTTTTATTGTTAGTGAAATTTATGTATATGATGGTTTGTTATGTAAAGTAAAATATATAAAGATATAAATAGTAAAGTTTTATTAGTGCCTACTTCATCAAGTACTATAAAATTTACTTTATGGTCAAGTTGCATTAACTCTCCATTATTTGGTTGTGTTTTTGGAATTTTAACTAAAATTTTGGGAAAATGTTTAACATTTCTATTTTTGCATAAATTCAGAATAATTTTTTAAATTTGAGTAAATGTTATTTAAATTTCTGATTAGATGAGGAAGCTCTAATGGGACATAATTTCCCCAATGGAGGGTATTTTATTTTCCCTTTTTCCCAATGTCTCACAATTAATTTTAAAAATTAAAATAAAAGTAATTTTGTTAGTGCCCATTACAATGTTGAGTGCTCTGATACTTTCACTGCTATGTTAGTGCTTTGCTTAATGATGTGAGAACTGATGCAGTTTCGGGACATTATTATGTTAGTTCCTTATTCAATAATGTGAGAAATGATGTGGTTGTAGGTTGTTTTCATAGGCATGGGGGGCGGGGGTTTGACCAAATGTCGAATTAATATTATTATGTTTCCTTGTGTTGAGGTAAAAGTATGTGTGGGAGAGTTTGGGTCCTTTGCATAGTAAGTATTGTGACACTCATGAACGATGTGGTAATTGGTACGGTTTCATTGCGCATAACGTTCACTATGTGGAGGAAAAGGTATGTGTAGGAGGAATGGGATCTTATGGGTGCTAAATAAACAATGTTTTCAATCCTTGTGAAGAAAACGTGTTGTGTGGTAAAACGAATGTGTGGAAGGCTTTTCTTTTTAATTATTATATAGGAACATAATTCACAACTACCAAATTAGTTGTACAAAGGTGGTTGTGCAATGCTAGTTGTTGATATGATTTCAGAATACTGTTATGATAATGCCTTGTTCAATGATGTGAGAATTACTATAGTTGTAGGTTGTTTTCATACACCACAATGGGGAATGAACAAATGTCAAATTAACATTATTATGTTTCCTTGTGCGGAGTACATTGTATGTACGAGAAACTTGGGGTCCTCTGCAAGGTAAGTCTTGGGGTTGTTGTGTGAAACGTTTATTGTGCAAAGCACTAAGTATGTGCAGGAAAACCAAGGTATTTTACATAATTGGTGGTGATAAATAAACTATGTTCTAAATACGTGTGGAAAGGTGTGTTGTACGGTAAAACAAATGTGTGGAACGCTTAGTATTTTTTAGTTATTATCTAGGAGAATTTTTGGAACCTATGGAAGTAGTTGTACGAAAGTGGTTTTGAACATCTAGATGTTCAGAGGTATCATCTGTAGAGTTTCAAATTTCAATGATTGACCAAAGGGTGTTATTTAGTGCATAATTAGTTTTGCAGAAAAAGTTATGCGGAGGCAGTTATGTGTGTATGGATGTTATGTGAAAATCTTGTGAAAATTATACTAAGATAATATGAAAACCCTTTTCTAAATTCTTATTTAGGGGCATATTTCAAAGTAGTTATGCAAGCAAAGTTGCGCATAGATGGTTGTGCATGTACGAAGGTTATATGAAGAATAAATACATGTGCAAAATTTGTGTGGAATGGGGGGAGTGTAGGGGAATCGTTTAATTGTAATGTGTTTTGATATTAATTGTATAATTAATACATTCCGTGCGACGCAAAAGTTCATAGAATAAAAGATTTAAATATTATAGCACATAATAGACTATGTTTTTTGGAGGTAGTGTGTGCGGAGAACAAATGATTCCTGCACATGATATTTGGGACCAATGTTTATGAATATCAGTTTCAAATGTCAATGACTGATGGAAGGGAATTGTTGAGTCTGGAGGTGGTTGTGCGTCAGATATTTTTGCACATAAATGCTTTTGCTTTACGGTTTTGCGCATACGCATTTGTGTTATGTTGAAAGTGTATGAAAATCATGTTTCTATATTTGATGTTTTGGTGTTTATGTGGTTTTTTGAATGTGTGAATAGGTGTGTAGTCGGTGAATTGAATGTTGAGATGAATTGTATTTACCCACAAATTTATCTTCTATTAATCAGAGGATAGACATCGGGATGATGAAAAATATGGATGGAGATTTTATCTTTGTAGTGTGTTTCAGACCGAAAATAGTGGTAGGTGGTGGCTAACGATGGTGTTTCACCTACGCTTGAGGCAATTCTCTAATTGCAAGGAAAGACTATTGGAAGCACTAGTGACAATGACAATGATGAAGGTGCCATTTGTTCAAGACGTCTTGTTTTATTAAAGCACCTTGGTTTCCTTCTTGGTAAAGGTGGAAACATCATCAGTGAGATGTGGAAGAATACTAGAGAAAATATTTGCATATTTTGCAAAGAGGAGCGACCAAAATGTGCCTCCCAAAATTGTTGATGGAAATGTAACTAGGTTCAATCTTCATAAATATACTTTTGATATTTGTATTTATCCAAGAAAATAAATATTATTTTTATGATATATGTCAATGAGTTTCTTTCTCATTGAAGTAGGTCTATCACATGTTAAAGTGTTATAGGTAATTCAAAAGATCAAAATAATTATGTTAAATACCTTAATGGTATGTTACATTGTGTATAAGAGTCAAATAAGTCACCTCCAAGAAAACTTAAGTCTCATCCTAGAAAAGACACCACCAATAGAAGAAATGTCACCATTAAAAAAAACCCTTCAGAGAAAAGGAAGTCAAGTCGGCCTACAAGTCAGCCTAAAGGAGGGACAATCCTCTATATATAGAGGTTCTCCACTCCTCCAAAGAGAAGGCAACCAATCTCTGAAATTAGTGAAGGAGGAAGTCGAGAGAAAGTGAAGGTAAAAAATTCTAAAGGGTCTCCAAAGTGCAGTGAAGTAAGAAGGAACAAAAGTGAAGGTGGAGGATTGTTTCTAGGGTTAGAAATAGTCACGCGTGTGAAGAAAAAGAGGTAAAATGTGTGGGTATTGCATCAGGGAAAACTAGTACAGGAACTAGTGGTGTGGGTTTGAAACTAGGCCTACAAGGCCTCCCAAGACAATTGAAGAAGCCTACCTCTCTAGCGAGGGAAAAAGGACCCTAATTCTCCAGGGTACCTCTAACACATTAGAGAATTAGGGTTGCAATCTTGTCACACTAAGCCTACCATTATACATCAAGAAGGGACTCGGATGATCAACAGAAGCAAGGAGTATTCTTAGGTGAAGGATATCACAAAGTAGAAAAGATAAGTATCCCTTCTAGAAGGTATACTAAAAGTGGAAAGAAGAACAAAGTGTTGTTAGAAGGATGAAGTATCGTGGAATGAAGTGTTGGAAGGAGGTGGAAAAAGTATCAGGGGAAACATAATGCAGAGAAAAGGAAGGACTTGACTTGTGCATGGAGGATCTTCTAGTCAAGGGTCTAGGGTTTGGCATTGATCAAGAAAGAATCTTCAATAAGAGAAAACTTATTGAAGGATTTTCCTCTTAAGAGAAGAGAGATTTTGGCACTGATAGAGAGCCAGTATCTTGTGTTCTTGTTTTATGTTTTGAGAGTAGTTTGATGAAGTACACACACTTGCACTAATAAGAGGAGAATAATGTTAAGCCAACAAAGACAAGAAAATTAAAAATAATTCACAAATTGTTATCTAGTCTGGAAGAATCACTATACACATAATTTCCCTATATATTTCAGCAAAAATCAAGAGCTCGTTTAGGTTACTGGATACCCGAGTGTTACAGAGATGCACTCATCCAAATTACAAAAAGTATAACGGAAAATATTTTTAAAGATATGGATGGTGCTACCAACACTGATACCCACATAGTGCCTCCTTTTTCTAATTTATATGTGCCCATTTCAATCCCTATTTCATCATCAAGTTATGGCAGCACAAAGCAATATGATCTAGGATTTCCAAGATAGATTGGATGCTTCATTGTAAAATGTTTCTTATTTTTTTTTAATTAATTTTGTAAATATATATTATTATAAATATATGTTGTATTATATGATTATCAAATTTGAGTTTTCTTAATTTATTTCATTTAATCATTAGGTTAATGAAGTAAATTGACGAAATTCAAGATATACTTTTATATTTGTAATTTAAAAAATTGTAAAATAATTTATCTTCTATTTTATTTATAAAATGTTATATAAAATTATATAGTATAATTAATTTTAAAAATAAATAGATATTCAAAACATAATAACAATTTTCCATGAATGAAAGAATTATATAAGTGAATAGAAACAATTTCGCTTTCAATAATGCTATTGTAGATGCTTATTAGATTTTTATTGTGTATCTTAGTTACATTGTTGATATAGCAATGTTTACAATTCAATGAAAATTGTTTTTTTTTTAATATTTGAATTAGATTTGCATAATATAGACTAAAACTAGCATGTCATAAAAATATGATTTGAAGAAAAAAACTAGGTTGTAAACATACATTATAACAAATATGATCAAATCATTCAATAAAATTATTAAAAGATTAAGAGGATTGAGATGACAAGTAATGGTCCATGTCCTGAAGATTCTACTCATGATCTATGTGCTCATGGCAATTTTTGGTCCATGTTCGTGCATTGATACATATGCTCCATATCCATGCATTATTAGGGAAACAGAAACATGGCAACAATGTATACTAATAAAGGGCAATGTTCCTTTCCATGGGTTGTAAGAAATTTTCATTCAATTATAATGCAGTCTCTTTATATTGTTGGTGGTGTTGTTGTAAAAGTGGTTGTGAAAAGCTAGATACTTAGAGGTATCGTGTGCAAAGTTTTGTAATTCAATGATTGATCAAAGGGTGTTATTGAGAGCAGAATTAGTTGTGTAGATGAAGTTATGTGGAGGTGGTTATGAGTGTATGGATGTTATGTGAAAATGTTATGCAAAGTTTACTAGGATAATAAATATACAAATTCTTCTTTAAATTCTTATGTAGGGGCATATTTCAAAGTAGTTGTGCGAATGAAGTTGTGCATAGATGGTTGTGTATGTACGAAGGTTATATGAAGCATAAATTCATGTGCAAAATTTGTCTGGAATGAGGGAAGTGTAGAGGGGTATTTTAATTGTAATGTGTTTTGATATTAGTTTTATTATTAATAGATTCTGCAGGATGTGAAAGTGCATATAATAAAATCTTGAAAGCGTATTACACACAACGGACTATGTTGTTTGGAGGTAGAGTGTGCAGAGAAAAAATTCTTCCTGCGCATAATATCTAGGACCCACGTTTATTAATATTAGTTTCAAGTGTCAATGACTGATGGAAGGGCATTGTTGAGTGAGGAGGTGGTTGTGCGTGAGATATTTTTACACATAAATGTTTTTTCTTTTCTCTTTCTCACATATGCATTTGTGTTATGTTGAAAGTGTATAAAGATCATGTTTCTAGTTTTGATGTTTTGGTGTGTATGTGGTTCTGAGAATGCGAGAAAATGTGTGTAGTCGGTGAATTGAATGTTAGATGACTTGAATTTACCCACAACTTTATTTTCTATTAATTAGAGGATAGACATAGAGATGATGAAAAATATGGATGGAGGTTTTATCTTTGTAGTGTGTTTCAGACTCAAAATAGTGGCAGGTGGTGGCTAATGATGGTGTTTCACCTACGCTTGAGGAAATCCTTCGATTGCAAGGAAAGACTAGGGGAAGAACTAGTGACAATGACAATGATGAAGGTGCCATGTGTTCAAGATGATTTCTTCTCTCAAAGCACCTTGGTTGCCTTGTTGGTAAAGGTGGAAACATCATCAGTGAGATGTGGAAGCACATGATTAGAGAAAATATTCACATATTTCCTAAAGAGGAGCGACCAAAATGTGCCTCCCAAAATGAGGAGCTCGTTCAGGTTATTGGATACCCTAGTGTTGCTAGATATGCACTCATCCAAAATACAAAAAGACTGAGGGAAAATATTTTGAAATATATGAATGGTGCTACCAACACTAACACCCACATAGTGCCTCCTTTGTCTAGTATATGTGTCCAATACAATCCCTCTTTCATCATCAAGTTATGGAACAAGGAAATATCACCTAGTATTGCCAAGGTAGATCAGATGCTCCATTGTAAAATGTTTCTTATTTATTTTTTAATTAATTTTCTAAATACATATTATATTATAAATATATGTGGTATTATATGATTATCAAATTTCAGTTTGCTTAATTTATTTCATCAAAATTCATTAGGTTAATGTAGTAAATTGACGAAATTCAAGATATACATTTATATTTGTAATTAAAAAAATGTAAAATAATTTATCTTGTATTGTATTTTTGAAATGTTATATAAAATTATATAGCATAAATAATTTAAAAAATAAATAGATATTCAAAACATAATAACAATTTTCCATGAATGAAAGAATTATATAAGTGAATAGAAACAATTTCCCTTTTAATAATTTTATTGTATATACTTATTAGATTTTTATTGTGTATCTTAGTTTTATTGTTGATATAGAAATATTTATAATTCAATGAAAAACGTTTTTTTTCTTAACATTCGAATTAGATTTTCCTAATATAGACTAAAACTAGCATGTAATAAAAAATTGATTTGAAGAAAAAATTTAAGTTGTAAACATACATTATAACAAACATGATCAAATAATTCAATAAAATGATTAAAAGGATTGACATGACAAGTATTGGTCCATGTCCTAAAAATTCTACTCATGATCTATGTGCTCATGGAAAGTTTTGGCCCATGTCCATGCATTGATATATATTCTCCATGTCCATGCATTATTGGGGAAAGGAAATATGGAAGCAGTGTATACTAATAAAGGGCCATGATCCTTTCCATGGGCTTTAAGAAATTTTCATTCGATTATAATGTAGTCTCTTTACATTATTGGTGGTGCTTTGTATAATTGTAAAGTTTTCTTCAGGCATATTTCTTGTTCTCATTATCCATTGCCAATTAAAACATATTTCAATGAGCCATTAGTTTCTCAAGAATTTCTTAACTTTCTTTATATCCATATATACAAAAGTAGGTTTCTTTATTGGAAAGGAAACTTCTTTTTACCAATATTATTGAATAGCTTAGTGGTTAATTAGTTATCTATTTTAAATATGAATTGTTCAACTCTTATTTTGAAATGATAATGTTTGTACAAGGTACTTCACCATGTTTTAATGATGTGTTCATTCTGATTTTGATGTCAACCAATTAGATTTACAAAGATTTATGATTTGACATTTGAATGGTTCACCCCTATTATAGATCAATGAATGAAAGCAATATGGCCATGCCTTTTAATATATATGGCCACTTTACTTAACAATGGTCACTTCCATTTTATGCAAGGTGATAAAGGTTGGATTTAGTGTTGCAAAATTACCAAATACAGATCTAATTGGAGATCGATATTGAAAGCCAAAAGCAATGGCTACTCCAGTGCTACTAAATACTTCCCTAGGAAAGTAGTCACAAATGTGATATTAATTCCTTTCATAGTTATTTGTTAGTTATGAGGGTAACCTCTGCTAGGTCTGTATCTACATACGTGGTGTCCATATTTCCTAAAATGGTGTTCATGATGAATTCCATGTGGGAGATACAATGGATAAGTGAAATAGATTGAAATATAAATACAGATGATATTTTTTATTGTTAGTGAAATTTGTGTATTTGATTGTTGGTTATGTAAGTAGAGGTAAGAAAAATATATTAAGATATAAAAAGTTAAGTTTTATTAGTCCCTACCTCGTCAAGGACTATAAAATTAACGTCACAGTCAAGTTGCATTGACTGTACATTATTTGGTTGTGTGTTTGCAATTTTAATCAAGTTTTGGGAAATTGCTCAATATTTCTATTTTTGCATAAATTAAAAAATAATTTTCAAATTTAGAGTAAATGTTATTTCTAATTTACAATTAGTTGAGGAAGCTCTGATGGGACATAATTCCCAAGATGGAGGGAGTTTTATCTTCATTTTCCCCAATGTCTGATAATTCATTTAAAAATTAAAATAAAAGTTATTTTGTGAGCACCCATTATGATGGTGAGTGCTCTAACACTGTCACTTTTATCTTATTTCTCTACTCAATGATGTGATAATTGATCCAGTTTCAGGACATTATTATGTTAGTGTCTATTTAATACTGTTAGTAATGATGTGGTTGCAGGTTGTTTGCATAAGCAGGGGGTTTGAACAAATGTCGAATTAATATTATTATGTTTCCTTATGTGGAGCGAAAGGTATGCGTGGGAGAGTTGGGGTCCTTTCCATAGTAAGTATTATGATACCGCTAAACGATGTGGTAATTGGTACGGTTTCATTGTGCAAAACGTTCTATCTAGAGGATAAAGTATGTACAAGAGAAATGGGGTCTTGGGGATGCTAAATAAAATATGTTTTCAATCCTTGTGAAGAATAATTCTTGTGAAATAAAATGAATGTGTGGAAGGATTTTTGTTTTTAATTAATATTTAGGAACATTTTTTGCAACTTCAAAAGTAGTTGTACAAAGGTGGTTGTGCAAAGCTAGTTATTGACACAATTGCAGGACATTGTTATGATAATGTTTATTTCAATGATGTGAGAATTCCTGTAGTTGTAGATTGTTTGCATAGGCCCCAAAGGGGATTGAACAATTTCAAATTAATATTATCATGTTTCATTTTGCGGAGTATAGAGTATGTGCAGGAAAGTTGGGGTCCTTTACATAGTGAGTGTTGGGATTGTTGTGTGAAACATTTATTGTGTAGAGGATGAAGTATGTGCAGGAAAATTGAGGTATTTTGCATAGATGGGGGTGCTAAAGAAACTTTGTTCTAAATCCATGTGAAAAAAAGAGTGTAGTGCGGTAAAAAGGAATTTCATGAAGGCTTAGTATTTTATTATTATTATTTAGGATAATTTTGGGAAATTATGGAAGCAATTGTATGAAAGCAGTTGTGAAAAGCTACATGTTCAGAGGTATCATGTGCAGAGTTTTGAATTTCAATGATTGGTCAAAGGGTGTTATTGAGTCCATAAGTAGTTGTGCGAACGAGGTTATGCTAAAGTGGTTATGCGTGTATGGATGTTATTTGAAACTTTTTTCAAATTTTACTAAGATAATAAGTATGAAAATCCTTTCTTTTATTCTTATTTAGGGGCATATTACAAAGTAATTGTGCGAACAAAGTTTTTCGTATATGGTTGTGCATTTGCGAAGGTTATATGGAGCATAAACACATGTGCAAAATGTGTGTGGAATGAGGGAAGTGTAGAGGGGTATTTTAATTGTAATGTGTTTTGAAATTAGTTTTATTATTAATAGATTCTACGGATGCAAAAGTGCATATAATAAAATCTCGAAATATTATTTCACACAATGGACTATGTTGTTTGGAGGTAGTGTGTACGGAGAACAAATGCTTCCTATGCATGATATCTGGGACCCACGTTTATTAATATCAGTTTCAAATGTCAATGATTGATGGAAGGACATTGTTGACTCTGGAGGTTTTTGTGCGTGAGATATTTTTACACATAAATGATTTTTCTCTGTGGTTTCGGCATATGAATTTGTGTTATGTTGAAAGTGTATGGAATTCATGTTTTTATATTTGATGTTTTGGTGCTTATGTGGTTTTCTTAATGCACGAAAAGGTGTGTAGTCGATGAATTGAATGTAGAGATGGTTTTCCTACAACTTTATTTTATATTAATTAAAGGATAGACATTGGGACAATGAAAAACATGTATGGATATTTTATCTTTGTAGTGTGTTTCAGGTGCAAAATAGTGGTAGGTGGTGGCTAATGATGGTGTTTCACCTATGCCTAAGGCTCCAAAATTAGTGTAGCAAATATTTTGGAGGGTGTTTGTCTCATTTTCAACATTAGGATAGGAGAATCTTGCTCTGGCAATTTCTAAGAGCTTCTGACATGTTCTCAGATCTTCATCCAAACCATTTGAATTTTCCATACTATCAATTGTTTCAAAGGGAATTGTCTCAGAAACATTGATGATGGTATCACATTAACCATTCTCCATGTCAAAAGTATGAAACATGGCACCATTAGTTATATTGGATGAATCTCTAATGTCTAGATCCTCTATTGTTATTTTATCATTAAGATTAAACTTGGATGAAACAAAATCATCGAAACCATTTTCCAGATCTAAATCTTTTGATTCCTTATCTTGAAGGTCCAAATATGACATGACTAACCCATATGAACCTGGACCGACAAGAGATATAATTTCATTTGGATATGCCTTTATTGAAGTTGAAAATACAGGTAAATCATCTGAAGGAGTAGTCGGTTGGGAATTTCTTTATCAAGATGGATATGTATCCCACTGTACCCCTATAACTTGAGCACATGTATCTCCTATGGAGGATTTCCTTAAAACAATTTATGTTTGAACTGGTTCCATTAGGACTATATTTACTAGTAACATGTGATATAGGTGGCCCCATCCCTTCACTAATAAGAGGTGGTTTGGATTCGCCCTTATTTTTAACAATCATAGGTTCATGTTCTAAGGTAAAGATAGTTGGCATTGCCTTGTACATTTTCTCTGACTCATTTTGTTTCAGAATAGGAACAACAAAAT